>PVJI01006109.1:54247-89994 GCA_004026765.1 Micronycteris hirsuta
ACCAGTCTGCATTCCCACCAACAGTGCACTAGGGTTCCCTTTTCTCCACATCCTCACCAACACTTATCTGTTGCTTTGTTTATGATGGCCATTCTGACCAGTGTGAGGTGGTATCTCATTGTGGCTTTAATTTGCATCTCTCTGATGGCTAGTGATGCTGAGTATCTTTTCATATGTCTCTGAGCCCTCTGGATGTCCTCCTTGGAGAAGTGTCTGTTCAAGTCTTTTGCCCATTTTTTAATTGGGTTTTTTTGTCTTCCTAGAGTGGAGTTGTGTGAATTCTTTATATATTTTGGAGATCAAACCCTTGTCTGAGGTATCATTGGCAAATATGTTTTCCCATATAGTTGGTTCTCTTTTCATTTTAATGCTGTTTTCTTTAGCCATGCAGAATCTTTTTAATTTGATGAGGTCCCATTTGTTTATTCTTACCTTTATGTCCCTTGCTTTAGGGGACATATCAGTGAATATGTTGCTGCATGGAATGTTTGAGATTTTCCTACCAATGTTTTTCTCTAGGACTTTTATGGTGTCATGACTTATATTTAAGTCTTTTATCCACCTTGAATTTATGTTTGTGTATGGTGTAAGCTGGTGATCAAGTTTCATTTTTTTGCATGTAGCTGTCCAGATCTCCCAACACCATTTGTTGAAGAGGCTGTTTTTACTCCATTTTATGTTTCTCCCCGCTTTGTCAAATATTAATTGGCTATAGAGACTTGGGTTTATTTCTGGGCTCTCTGTTCTGTTCCATTGGTCTATGAGTCTGTTTTTATGCCAATACCAGACTGTTTTGATTACAGTGGCTTTGTAATACAGTTTGATATCAGTTATTGTGATCCCTTCTGCTTTGTTCTTTCTCAAAATTGCTGCAGCTATTCAGGGTTGTTTATGGTTCCATATAAATTTCTGAAATATTTGCTCTATATCTGTGAAATATGTCATTGGTACTTTGATAGGGATTGCGTTGAATCTATAGATTGCTTTGGGTGGTATGGCTCCTTATCCCACTCACTGCCAATGTGATGGTCCCATCTGTTTCTCTTTGTACTGTGGATCAACTCCCTTTCGGATACTTCCTGGAAAGGCTTTAGCAAAGAGGAAAGATTAAATTATCCACAAGCAAATTGTAAATTGTGTACCATGCTGCTTGTATTAGTTAAGCTTCCTTAGTCAAAGGTATAAGAGGAAATATTTGGAAAGTATTGATGTGGATTTACATGCGCATTACCTGATCTTCTCCATAGTCAGCCAAGCTGTTCACCTTTCTTGGCAGCAGGTGGGGAATGAGGTGAACAGAGAAGAAATTAGATTCTTAGAGAAGGAATGCAAAGAAAGGTAATAGTCAGCTATTAACATTTTAAAACAAGGCAGTATGTTTGAAAGTGTAAGTTTCTTTTGTTCCCATTTTTCAGATCAGCTTGTTATAGAATTTTTCCCGTGGTGTAATTAAGAAGACCATAAAACTGCAGGCAGAAAAGAAAGGACACAAAATAGAAGAAGTAGAGGAGAAACTCATCACTTTTAAACCAAAGTTCTTGAAGACGGAATGTGGGCTGAAGGCAGAGAGATGAGAAGAAACAGAGGTGGAGAAGCGACACATTATGCTTTTCTCCTCTCCCTGGGTGAAACCCTGACAAGTGGGAGAACAGTTGGGGCAGAGGGTTCCTGGCCACTCTCTATTTGGAATCCTGGGAGGAAGTCACCTGGTGGGCCAGGCACCCCATGTCCATAGAATTGGGGATTGGCCCCACCAAAGTAAAGATCAATGGTACAGCATGGTTAAAAATAGACAAAAGAGCTCAGCTCTAACAAGCTGCCCTCTCTATCAGATATGTGGGAACCCAGGAGCTTCCATTGGGCCCTGAAAAGGGGAAGCAGAAGGTAGCTGAGTCTGAGAGCCAGCTTTCCAACCATGGGATCTATTGTGCTTAGGAGTGACTCAGCAGAGAAAAATGGGCTCTACTCCCCACTCCATCCCACTCCAACCAGAAGCCAGCAGAGGGCATGCGGAGGCTCAGTGGAGGTTTTAGAGCCATCATTGATGTGGTGAGGTTGGCAACCAGGAAGTAGTGGAGCCTCTGCCAAGCCTAGAGAGACCAGATTGCAAGTAATACCAGCTTTGACTTTAGACACAAATGCCAACAGGGCAAGCATCCCTCTAGTGGACAAAGAACATTGCCATGAAAACAGGAGACACTGTCATGGATTGGTATCAGCCAATGTTGTGCAAACTCTAAAAACCCTTCCTTCCCCTTCCCACTGCCAAGAGGACACAGTAGGCCACAACGCTGTCCCACTCACTAAGAGCCATCTTGATGAGGAACAGGACTGTGGTCAGAAATCTGTTGGACAGATTTTTTGCCTAAGGAGACTAAGCCTCATCTAAAAGAAATGCTTGAAAGTATTATAAGGGACTAGCTCTTCAAGATTGTCCTAAAATAAAATTAAACTTCATGTGGCAGCTCTGATCCATAAACTCCAACCAACTCAGTCAAGAAAGGAAGTATTGTGGAAGACCCCTGGGCAGTTCACGGAGTTGAAGGAAGAGCTTCAGCAGGAGCCTGGGGAGGTGGTGGGGAGAGGACTCTAACTGGGGGAAATGAAGAGGGACAGCCCTCCAGGAAGGAGAGATGCCATTGCTAGAAACAGAGGGAAGGGATGCTGAACAGGCAAATATAACATATGTTCACAGCTTTTCCTTTAGTATAGAAGGAAGCCTGGTGCAGGAAATGATCATTCACTCAACAAAACTATCTACTGAGCTGAATGAAGAAGAGCAGGAATACAAAGTTAAATGAGTCCTGGCCCTTGGCCTCAAAGGCTTACAACCCAGTGGGAGGGGCCAACAGGAAAAGCTGTGTCACCTGCCTAAAGGGCTGAACAACGTTATGGGCAGAGAACAGCTGTTGTTATAAGAATGAAAGGAAAAAACAACTACTTCTCCTTGGAAGCTTGAGGAAAGCTTGGCATTCGATCTGTGTCTTGAAAGTATACTAGTGAAAAAGAAAGGAAAGAGAGTATTTTTTTTTAAGGCAGAAGCATGAGAAAAAGCACAGAGGTGGGAAAGAGATTACACCATTAGGTAAATGCCAGTAGCCAGGCATGGTTGTGTTAAAGAACAAAATTCGAACAAGTAAATTTGAAGATCTAAGTGACTTTACTACGAATCAAGCAGCATCTCATGTAGCAACAAGAAGGGTGGTCTGAGGGGTTGTACAGAATGGATGGTTTTTATAGAAAGAAGGGTATAGCAGGGGAGTTACTAGCAAAAGAAAAGATTATTTTTCAACCAGGACAATTTTGTGGGGGCAGAGAATGGCAAGGATCATGCATATTGCCTCTTATTCCTGAGGGAGGGTGGGGGTGAAGAGGGCTCACTACACAGACTACCTCATTGGTATTTACCAGAATACTCCAGACTGGTTGATTAATAATTACATTCTAGTATCGGTAGGAACCACAGTTAAGTTAGGTATTAAGTCTAGGTTTGGTATCAAGTCTAGGCTTGGTATCAAGTCTAGGTTTGGTATCATGGGTTTTAGCACAAGGGATATCATTTGGGGGCCTCCGTTTTCTTTTTAACAGTGTTTGTGCAGAATATTTGATGAAATGTTGAAGATAGGAAGCTGAAAAGAAAGGCTAGAAAGAGGACGTCTTAAATCCAAGGCAACTGAGTGTAGCTTCATCCTATAAAGCTACCCAGTCTTTCAAAATGAGATCTGCATTTTGGAACGTTCACGCGAGCAGCAGTGTGGGGACTGAGTCGGGAGTGAAAGAGAGAGAAGACTCTAGTTGGTGGAGAGAAGGACAAAGGGAGAATAGGGCAGTGGAATGTCAGAGTTGCTGGAGGAACTAAGGGCATTGGCAAGTGTCCTAAATCCTCTGCAGCTGCCTATCAAAGACCAAGTCATCAATAGACACCCTGGATGTCTCTACACTTGACTTTCCAGGGGCTTCGGTCCTATCATTATTTCCCTGGCTTGTCCTCACAAATCTCTCTTCTTCTTGGTGGCTCACACCAAAATGCAAATGTACCTTGGCATCTCTCATCTCTAAAAATATTCTTTTTTAATAGTTCATTTTTATTGCATTTTTTGCATTACCATTTATCTTCCTATACCCTTTTCTACCTCTACCCACCCTCCTCCTAAAAATATTCTTGGTGCCCTAGTGTACTGCCCAATCTTTCTGTTCCCCTTCCTTAACAGGGGCTTTTATCTTCAGGTTCTTCTCATGGTTGTAATAAGGCCACTGTAGTTTCCACCATCCTGTCTGCCATCTGAGCAGAAAACGGGGAAAAGATAACCGAGTCAGTCCCCTTAAAGGTGCTTTTACAGAAGTTCCACCTAATACCTCTACTTACAGCTCATAGACTACCCCAAATGGCAAGGGAGGATGGAAAACACAGTTGGTTAATTAACCATTTTTTCTGTCCCAAGAAAAGGTTAACAAAGAATAAGAAAAGCATAGGTATGACATAGGCAACCAAGAATCTCTGTAGTACTTTCTTTGATTCCCTCCTAGTACACCTGCATTTCTCTTAATATAATTTCTCAAGGAGATATCGACATACATCACCTCCACTCCCTCACTTTCCCTTCTTTTTTTCCAACAATCTGGGTTCCATCCACATGTTGCTAAATCCATTGGACAGACCACTCCTCCTTATACTCAGCTTCTCCGTAGCAGTCAAATATCTCTCTACGAAACACTGTCCTTCCTCTCTCAGATTCCTCATTACACACCACTCCTTATTCTCTCACCAATTCCTTCCTCTATTCAGTGCTATTCAATACAGCTTCGGGCTTCCTCCTGTCTCTCTTCCCTCTCTGCAATCTTCTCCTAAGTAATCTCAACCAGTCTCATGGTTTTAAGTACATCTGTATCCCAATGACTCTCAAATTCCTATCTCCAGCCAAAACCTCATCTTGATCTTCAGTCTCATATATTTAGTTGCCTATGTGGCATCTCAAACTAGTTCTCTCACAAGCAAAGAACACCCACTCTGAAAGTCTTCAATTCCTCTGACCTCCACCCCATACCTGATTCTACTCCAATTTCTCCCTTCTCAGTAAATGAGTCTCTGCCCATCTGGTTTGCAGGCCAAAACCCAGAAAAATCTATTTTGATCTCTTGGTCTCCCTCACCTCCCATCCATCACCAAATCCTGCCAGTTAAATATTTTGTCAATTTATTTTTATGGCCAGTGTCACCACCCCAGTACATACCACCCTCCTCTCTTTCTTAAACTGCTACAATGCCTTTCTAATTGTTTCTCCTTTCTTCACTCTTGCACCCCTTCAGTCCAACCTACACAGGGCCCAGAGTAATTTTTTAATATTTTGGGTTATGTTATCTCTATTCAGAATCCCACAATGCCTTCTTATTACAATCAGAATAAAGTTACTCATTAATAATTCTTATACTGATTACATGGTAAAACGATAATATGTTGGATGCATTGAGTTAAATAAAATTATTAAAATCTGAAAAAAGAATAAAGTCTCAACTCCTTACCTGGATTCTCCAGCCTTCCCCTTACCTTATGCTCCAGGTAAATTGGTCTTCTGTCAGTTCCTTCCGCCTGGGACACTCCTCCATTGGCTCCTCACATGGCTGATTTCTCCTCATCCTTCATGGTTCAACCTAAATGTCAACTCAGAGAGACATTCCTTTGTAACCCTAAGATAAGACATTGCTTCGCACTGCCGTCTACCACAGCCCCCTGCTCATTTCTAATATGGCACTGACCTAAGTTTGCAATAGTTGGCAAAATTTTAGTTGCAAATTTATTATTCATTACTTTACTTGTATCTGTGGTTTGTTTCCCGTCTCCTGACTACATATACATAGTACAGTGCCTGCCACTCATTAGGTACTCAGTAACTAAATGATTGTTAAATGAGTGTTTGGAACAAAAAGGTAAGCATATAATATCACATTTAATCTCTTCAAAAACCTGGTAATTTAGGTATTTTTATCACCATTTTATAGATGAGTAAACTGAGGAACAGAAACTTCAAGGATTCCTAAGGAGTAAGTAGAGAAGCCGGAATTCAAAGCCGGATCAGGCAGGTCCCAGACACTCTTCTTGCGCTGCAATACACCATCTTTCCAGGACATTAGTCACACCAGTGGCTCATTTTTGTGCTTTATAGTTGACAAGAATGTGAAGAAAACAATACCAGTTGCTTCATATGAGACAAAATAATTAAAAAGTCATTCCAGATTTCATTATCTTCCCACAAGTAATTGGAACTCATTAAAATTTTGATTTTAAGGCAGACAGAAATCATTTTAATTAGCAATGAAATAGACTTTACCTCAGCAACAAGAAGTCCAGAATCTCAATTTATGTTAAAGGAGTCTGTAATTAGCAAGAAAAGTGGCTGTTTCCATGAAGGATGGAGAAAATACTGAAGTTGGCCCCAGGTCCTTTGCAACTTCCTGAAGACATCCTATATCTCTCAAAGACTGAATCTGTCTGTGATGGCCAGTTTTACCATAAATATTTCCTGCTAGACTGGTTGAGTTTTTATTCTCTTCTTTCACATTGATCTGTGTAAGAAAGTCAAAAAGGGCAAAGTTAGGCTAGAAAGCAATAATTATAATTCTTTCATTTCTTTTTATTATTATTATTTTTAGAAAGAATGGAATGGATAAAGAAAAAGAGGTAGAGAAACATCGATGTGTGAGAGAAATACCAATGGGTTGCCTCTCAGCTCGCAACCTAGACATATGCCCTGACTGGGAATCAAACCAGCGACCCTTTGGTTCAGAGGCTGCTGCTCAATCCACTGAGCCACACCAGCCAGGGCTCCCTTCATTTTTTTTTACACTTGCTACCTATGTTATATCATTCTTGTCACTTCAGTTAGCATTTTAGAAACTCTAAGAAGTCTTGCTGTTAAGAAACCTTTTTATTGTGGTTTTTATGAGCCAAGAGTTCTTTGGTCAAATATTTGACCACAGAATTCTTTGCTGATAATTCGTGTACAGATTATCTCCAAAGTTGGCCACCAACAACCCCTCCCATTCTTGTATGCATATGCTGTTCCTCCCATCAACAGATTGTGTCTCTCTCTTCTTCAGGGTGGGAGGGCATAATGGGGAGAAAGGGGGAAGGGTTTTCACAAACATGTCTAAAGGACACATGGACAAAACCAAGGGGAGGGTGAGATCGGGGCAGGAGGTGGGGGTGGCTGGGGTGGGGAGGAGTGGGGGGGAATGGAGATAACTTTACTTGAACAACAATAAAAAAATAAATAAAATAAAATTATATGTTAAAAAAATAAAATCGTAAATTGAAAAAAAAAAGTTACCCAAACAGTAGTATAATAAACATTAGTATACTTACAAGCTAAGTAATGAATGTTTTTAATTGTTAATATTTAGGCATATTTGCTTTATCTATATCTATAAAGATTTGTAGATGTTTTCAAATAGGTATCATATTTAATAAAAAGACAGTCTTTATAAAGAGAATATCTAAAGCAAAATCATTAAAAACTCATCCAGTTACCCATGGACTGAAGAGCAGATCCCTGAGAGAGGCATTCTGGGCCTTCTGTGATCTGGATCTTATCAATTTCTTTTTTAGATTATCCGTTTCTGCCCCCTCACTTCATACGCTTCTCCAGCAGGCTGAACTGCTCTAAATTCTAGGATCAGCACCAAGCTTTCTCTCTCCTTCCTCTGGGTCTGTGCACATACCGTTCCATTTGCCTGGTACATTTTACTCGATGCAGCTTCATCTGCCCCTAAACCTACTTTGCTCCAGGTGTTCCTGACACACTCAGGCTGTTTAAGAGTTTCCACCACATGCTCCCCCTACTACTCCTAATAGAACTCTTTAAACATGGCTGTGACATAGTAAGAAATACATATTTGGTCTCTGCCCCCCATTACCTCCACCCCTCGCCACCCCCCACCCCACCCCCACTTTCTGGCAACAACTCCTAAAACCCTTGGAATCTCCAAACTGATAAGTACATTTAATATGACATTCTTTGGTGACTGGTGGCTAGGGGCTCCTGCATAGCCTCAGGATGGGACCTGGTTGCCAGGGAAACAAACCAAGTAATTAGAGAGTTAGAACTTTCAGTTCCACTTTCCCATGTCTGGGGATAGAAGGAGAGGCTGGAGGTTAAATCAATCACTAATGGCCAATGATTTAAGCTATCAAAAAATAAAAATAAACAAAAAGATAAAGAAAAAAGAAAGGAATAATCACACTTATGAAATGAAGCCTCCATAAAAAAAAATACCTCTAACTGTAAATAAATAAATAAATAAATAAATAAGATCAAGTTTGGCACCACTTTCTATGGATGCTAATGAAAAAGAAAAACCCTAACTGGAGAAGGTCAGACCGCTTCCGGGGTTGGTGAACAGGTGGAGATGCTAGGAGGGTGGTTAGTGTACCCAGAAAAGAAAGGGAAACTCTGCACCCGCTCCCATACACCTCGTCCTGTGCGTCTGTTCTATCTGGCTGTGTCTGTTACAGTAAACTGATAATCCAGTAAGCAAACTGTTTTACTGACTTCTAAGAGCTAGTCTAGCAAATTATCAAACCTGAGGAGAGGTCAGGGGAATCCCCAATTTATAGCCAGTAAATCAGAAATACAGATTACAACTCGAGACTTGCAACGGTCATTTGAAGTAGTCTTGTGAGACTGAGCCCTTAACCTGTGGGATATGACCCTAACTCGAGGTAGACAGTATGAGAATTGAGTTACATTGTAGGCCACCCCATCAATGTCCACAGAGAACTGGAGAATAGCTTGGCGTGGACATCCACATGTCTGGTGTCAGACGAGCCAAAGGTAGTCAGGGAAAGCAGGAATTTTCCTTTAGTTGGTGAGTAGGAAAAGCAGGGGAGTTTTTCTTTTATGTGGCACACGTCTCTCTCCACCATTATACCTGACCTAGATGATAAGAACTGTATTTCACTTTTCTCTGCATCTTCTGTACCTAAACAGGGCTTTCCACATAGTAACTGCTCAGTGAATACTTGTTGAATGAATAAATTCATGAAGAAGCACTAAACTACATAGGCATTATTGAATGGAAAACGCTGAATGCCCTTGGCAAAGCTTTCCCTCTTTTGGCCTTAGTTTCCCCATTTGTGCTCAATGATCTTCAAGGTTTCTACCGGACCTCAACTTTCCACAGCATGGAAGGGAATAGCTTCTTCAGTTACTAAATGCCCAGCAGTTCCTATGGCAACCACAGGTTCTGTGGGCCCAGACCTGTAGAATTTCAATCTGAATGAACCAGGCACTACAAAAGTCCAGAGACCCTCCCTTTTCCCAGAAGATACCCAGAGGCAGATTATATGATGAGTCTTCTCTTCACCCCAAGCCTGTTTTGAGGTCCCCATAGATTTAACCAATGGTTGCTATAGAAACAACATCCCTCCCAGAAGCCTTTTCCCTCTCCTAGATGACCACTCTGGAATTCACGGATAAACAACTCGTGCAGTCAGGCCCGGCTCCTAATGAAAGCTGACACAAGGGTGGAGGGAGGGGGCGGCACCAGGAAATAACATTAGGTATAAATGCTGGAATTTGTAGTGAGCTTTCCCTTAGACCCGCTCATTTGATGCTCATGTAAACCAGGGGTAGTTATTGTTATTACCTCTATTTCATAGAGGAGGAAATTAAAACTTAGCTCAGAGAAGTCAAAAGATTTTCTGAGGCCTTGGCCCACGTGGCTTTGTTGGTTGAAGAGTCCTCCTGTGACCAAAAGGTGGCAGGTTTGATTCCTGGTCAGGGCCCAAACCTCGGTTGCAGGTTTGATCCCGGATTTGGGCGTGTCCAAGGGGCAACCTAACAATGTTTCTCTCTCACATCAGTATTTCTCTCTCTCCCTACCTCTCTCTAAACGCAATGAAAAAACGACCTCAGGTGAGGATAAAAAAATATTAACAGTAATTAAAAATAAGATTTGCTGAGGTTACAAATTTAGTTGCAAAAAGGGTGATTTAAAGCTAAATCTGATTTCAAAGCCTGTGTTCTAAACCACTAAGTGTTACTACCTCAACATTTAAGCAGGTGAGACCTCAGCACTATATGTTTGGAGAAAACAGGATTCCTGGAACTGCCCAGCAGCCTGACCTCCAAATCGAGAAGATAATTTAACACTGTCTGGAGCTGATTCCAATGACCAATCGGATGGGTAGGACAGAACCTTAGGATATTGCAGGCACTGGCAGAATTCAAAGACGCACCATTATGAGGACAGCCACACCATCCCAAAACCTTACTTCTCACCTGGAGTTCATTTACTTTCTGCGAAAGACCCACAAGAAGGAGGTTATCATACTCATTTTACAGATAGAGACACTTGAGGCTTAAAAAGGTGACTTGTTTAAAACTATGTAGCATGTAAGCATTCGTTTAAAAAAAAAAACTTAGTTTAGATCAGGGGTGTCCAACCTGCAGCCTGCAGGCCACAAGCAGCCCAGGATGGCTATGAACGCGGCCCAACACAAAGCTGTAAATTTACTAAAACATTATGAGATTTTTTTGTGATTACAGGTCACAAGGTCACATAAAATAAACATACATATTCTCTCACTATTTGTACATGCGCATGGCTTTAGTTTTACAGCGGTGTGTGGCTTCCAGCTTGTTATCTCCCAAGCGCAGACAATAGAATTGACATCATCAGATGTTACACGTGCTCGTGGTGACTTAGGGAGGCAGCGATTATCAATAATACTTCAGCCTACCATTGCAATGTTAGGCGTTTAATGTCATTTAGAAGTCAGGGAAGCATTCTTATTTGATTATTAAAGGTCCTTCCACACCTCGGCAGCACCTCACACATCACCTGCCATGCTTTACATCAGGCCCCCCGCCTCACCCAGCGGGTCAGCCAAGAGGGCTGTGGAAGGGCCCAGACCTTGCTTTCTGTTTTCCTGCGAATTAATTGTCATAATAAGAGTAAATAAAATCCCTTGTCTATTATTACTTTTTTAAATCCCAGAATGCCTTCTACAACGTCTCAAAAGAAAAAAGAACCCCCCAAAAGAAAAATTATAGATGAAGGAAGATTGTTCAATGAAAAGTGGACAGATGACTACTTTTTCATCAAGGCAAATAGTAAGGCACTCTGCTTAATTTGTAGGGAATTTGTGCAAGTCTTCAAAGACTATAATTTGAAAAGGCATTTCATGCAAAAACGTGCTGCCAAATTCAACGCATATGAAGGATTCTGTCATAAGGACAAAATAGTGAAACTGAAAAAACTCTGTCTTCTCAACAAAAATTTTTCAAAAAGTTACAACTCGGGTGGATTCCATTGTAAAAGCTAATTACATGGCAGCATATTTAATAGCAAAAATAAAAACCATTTACTGATGGTGAGTTTATTAAGCAATGTATAGAAAGCGTGGCAGATGTAATTTGCCCTGAAAAAAAGGGGAAATTTCTAATATCATTTTGTCTCACCGGACTATAGCCAGGAAAATTGAAGAAATTGGAAAATCTATCGAAAGATGTTTAGAGAGTAAAGCTGCTAATTTTAAATTTTATGCTTTGGCAATGGGTGATGGCACTGATGCTACAGATCCAGCTCAACTTGCCATTTTTATTAGAGGTATTGATGATGAATATAATCAAGAGATGTATATGAAGCACTAAAAAATATGTTAAGGCAATTTTCTTTGTCCATCGTCAACATACCTGGTAGAGTTACTGATGGTGCCCAGTGACGGCAGGTAAAAGAGAGGGGCTTGTAAAAGTGATAGAAGACAATGCAGTTGCCACCCAAAACTCACGTTTGATGAAGTATCATTGCACAGTACGTCAAGAAAATGTTTGCACTAAAGCTTTAAAAATGGATAACATCATGCAAATCATCATCAAGACTGTAAATTTCATAAGAACCGAGGGATTGAATCATCGCCAATTCAGGAATTCCTTAAAAGTACTGATGCTGACTGTGGTGACATCATTTATTTTCAGGCATAAAATGGCTAATAGGAGGCCAAATGTTGAAAAGATTTTATGATTTGTGACATGTTATTGAGTCATTTATGGAATCAAACAACAAATTTGTGCCGGGACTCGATGAAAACTGGCTCGCAGATTGAGCATTTTTTAGTGGATTTAACCGCTCATTTAATGAGTTAAACCTGAGTCTTCAAGGTGAAAACCAACTTATCAATACTATGTTTCAAACCATAACAGAGTTCCAAATGAAACTGAAATTATGGCAAGTTCCAATTAAGGCAAACAATTTTATGCATTTCGACACCTTGGCTAAACACAGTCCTGTGAACAGCAAAAAATGAGCAGCCTTGCTTTTCGATTTGATACAAGAATTTGAAAGCAGATCTTAAGATTTCTGGGAAAATAATCAATATTTTGTTCTATTTGTGACTCCACTTTCAGTCAACATAAATATGTTACCTGCCAAGTTTCAAATGGAACGCATAGAGCTGCAATCTGACATTCAACTTAAAGAAGAATTTGACTGTGTCCCTTTACTGGACTTTTGTAGGTCCCGTCTTCCCAGAGACAAATATCTCTTGCTTCACAATCACACCTTATTCATGCCATCACTATTTGGCAGCACCTACACTGGCAAGCAACTATTTTCAAGAATGAAACACATCAAGAGTAAAATTAGAACCAAAATATCTGATGAGCACTTTGAGAACTCACTGAGAATTGCAACTACTTCTATCAAACCAGATATTGATGCACTACTTTCTCAAATACAATGCCAATCCCACTAGTTTTATGTTGACCTCTTTTCTTTTACTCTTATAATAAAAAGTATTTTTAAAAAGCATTGATGATGTTCTATTACTTAGACATGTATGTCTTCTATAATAGTGATCACAAACTTGGGACCTGCTTGACAATTTTAAAAGATTATCGAAAGGGCCACTGCATAGTTAGGGTTGTTATATGAGGACTGTTTTGTTCATCTGTAGTGGCGGATATCAGGAAAATTATGCATGGACATTTTTTTTTTGCTCATCAGTTTTCCTTAATGTTTGTGTATTTAATGTGTGGCCCAAGACAACTCTTCTTCTTCTTCCAGTGTGGCCCAGAGACACCAAAAGGTGGGACACTAAAATTCCAGTGCTCCAAGCACTAAAATTTTAATCCTCTCTAGTCACAGAAGGCACAGCCAGCATAGATGATAATGCCAATGGACACCATTTAATGAGACCTATGTGTCCAAAAGGCTGGGAAGTTAAGGTACTCTCCTAACATTAAATATTCTCTCCTATCCTCACAACCCCATGAGTAGAAATTACTGAACTCAGGTGAAGTGTGATGTTGTGGTTTGTAACAAGAAATATATACTTGGCCCTGGCTGGTGTGGCTCAGTGGATTGAGCGCCGGCCTGCAAACCACAGGGTTGCCGCTTTGATTCCCAGTCAGGTACATGCCTGGGTTCCAGGCCAGGTCCCCAGTGTGGGGCACACAAAAGGCAATCACACATTGATGTTTCTCTCCCTTTCTTCCTCCCGCCCTTCCCCTCTGTTTAAAAGTAAATAAATAATTTTTTTAAAGAAATATATATATTTGGTCTTTGACACACTTCTGGCACAAAACTTCTAAAACCCTTGGTATTTCCTATGTGATGAGAGCAATAAAGATGTCTTTTGTTATGTTAATGAGGTTATATTTGCATAGCATTTAAGAATGGAGGCTGGTAGCCAAGGGAGCCAACCAAGTGATTGGAGGGCTGGAAATCGCAGTCCCACCCCCTGATCATTAAGAAGGAGCCAAAAAAAAAAAAATCATCATCCCTGGCTGGTGTAGCTCAGTGGATTGAGCGCAGGCTAGGAACCAGACGGTCCCGGTTCGATTCCCAGTCAGGGCACATGCCTGGGTTGCAGGCCAGGTCCCCTGTGAGGGCCATGTGAGAGGCAACCATACATTGCTATTTCTCTCCTTCTCTGTCTCCCTCCCTTCTCCTCTCTCTAAAATAAAAATAAATAAATAAAATCTTAAGGAAAAAAAAAAAAAAGAAGGAGCCAGAGGCTTGAGATTTAGTTCAATTGACAATAGACAATGATTTAATCAAACATAACTATGTAACAAAGCCTCCATAAAAACCCAAAAGGACAGGGTTCATAGCGCTTCCAGGTTTGTGAAAGTGTTACCAGTTGGGGGCCTGGCCCCGAGCGAGTCTGCCTAGGGCCCATTGGTAGTATGTGGGTTCTTGACTTCGTGTAAGAAAGAGTTCACAGCACGAATCCAGGTGACTATTAGAGTGTATTTATTAAAGCTGGGGACAGTGAAACAAGAAAGGGCTTACCATAGAAGAAGCAACAGGGAAGCCTGGGCTGGGCTGCCTTAGCTCAGTGGAAGTCAGAGAAAAGGGGGCCTTGGAGACAGGTTCAGGGGATCAGCCTGGGACAAACTGCCGGCTGCCCTCTGCCTTAGAGTTTAGGAGACACGTGCCTGTGGGGAAGGACGTGGGGGAAGAGGGGAAAGGGAATGGCAAGGGCTGCTCACCAGAGGGACAGCATGTGCGTGTATGTGCCTTTTGGGTCCTTTGGCTTGAGTATTTCTCTCTCTTACAGACAGGAATCTTAGGGGAGGTCTCAGGGGAGGGTTTCAGCAGAATATTCATCAGGTCTCCAGATGCTCCCTTTCAGGGTCATGGTCTCCACTGATTGGTCAGTGACAGGGCAGGGGTCTTTAGTCATTGCAGCTGGTCCTGGCATCACCCACCTGGTTTTGCTGCTCTTCTGATCCTGGTGCTAAAACACAAACAGGGCCTAGATGTTATCCCTAAAGAGGTGACCTTTTGCACCTGGCTGTAAATTGCTCAGCCACTGTGTTCAGCCACCTGTCTCAGTTTCCCTATTCCACTTGCCAATGAACTTTCCTAGCTTCTTACCATCCTGTCTCAAACACATGGAGATTTGGGGGAGAATGGCGCACTCAGAGATGACATGGAAACCCTGTCCCCTTACCCCATACCTTGCCTTATATATCTCTTCATCTGGCCATTGATTTGTATCCTTTAATATCTTTTGTAATAAATGAGTAATCTAGTGAGTAAACTAGTTTCCTGAGTTCTGTGAGCCCCTCTAGCAAATTAACCTAACTCAAGGAGGGGGTCATGAAAACCGCTGATTTATAGTCAGTGGGTCAGAAATATAGGTAACAACCTGGGCTTTTCACTGGTTTGTGAAGTCTTGTGGGACTGAGCCCTTAACCTGCGGAATCTGATGCTATCTTCAGATAGACGGTGTTAGAATCAAGTTGAATTATGGGGTACCCAGCTGCTGTTGAAGAATTCTTGGTTTGAGACCCCCCTCCCCACATACACACACTGGAATGGGTGCTCAGACCATTTTATGAAGGGACTTATCCGAGGTCACATAGTAAGTAACTGAATTTCAACTCGGGTATATCCAATTATAATCTCCTCTACAGGAAAGCCAGATCTTTAAAGAACTGGCAAAATTTTGGTTTGTCTTCATCTTGCTCATGCTCTGGTAGGTTCTGCAGCTTAGTAAGCCCTCACTTATCGAGTCCAAGCCCTCTCATCTGTATCAGTATTTTGGCTGCATGTGACCCAAAATAACAATAGCTTAATGGTTGAACATTATTTTTCTTTCACATAAGAAGTTTCCAGAACTAGGTAGCCCAGGACTGGCAGGGCAATTTTAGAATGATTGGAAACCCAGGCCCTAACCAGCACTCTCCTCTGCCATTCTTGTGGTGCGGCCCTCTTTTTCAGGGCCCAAGTGTTTGCTAGAATCTCAGCCTTTGTGCCCAAGTTCCAAGCAATAAGTTAGAGGAAGAAATGAAAAGTAGTAGTCTCTTCCTTTTATTAAGAGACTTCCTGGAATTAGGCCAAACTTAGTCGCATATAGCTGCAAAGGAGGCTGGTTACCTACCATATCATTCGACAGGGCATTCTGTTACTAAGGGGGAAGGAAAGAATGGATGATAGAGCAAGGAACCAACAGGTTAGTCAAACCTTCCCTCAAGACTCAAAATTGGTTTCACCTCTTCCTTGAAACCCTTCTGACCACAAAAGCCCATGTGATCTCACCTTTCTCTGAACTCTTACCACGCTTATCAATGTGGCTTTTAGCATGCACATTACTAGCTTCTGGATTATTTATGTGCCAGATATGACAAGTATAGGAATGATGTGGGATAGGTATATCTGGATGGTGGAAATGGATACAGGTATGGACATCTATAGAGCTAGATATATGTAAATAATGTCAATGTAAGAAACGTCCAAATCTATAAGAACCTGTATGAATTTTTATGAGTTTCTTTGAGCCAAACTATCGACAATTGCCTGGAAGCAAAATCTCAATGGATTGAGAAAATACTCCAGAGAATGGCAGTTCTCAAAGGAGGAAGCATAAGGGAGTTAAATGAAATCCACTAGATCAGGAAGATGGGAGAAAGCAAAGCTGTGAAAACTCTAGGATCAGATAAAAAGTAAGATGAATAGACACCACTTCTTTTACATTTGTGAGCATAGGATAGATAACAATGAACAATTAACATGACAACAACAACATTGAGAGGTCTGTGGTCTCTGCTCTGGTGAGGTTGTGCTTTGAGGGGTCCAGAATAAAGGAAATTACTTGGATATTCTAAAGGTATGGTATTGGGTATGTTATCCTAGATGCCAAAAGACAACAGACAGGCTCAGTTAAGTAAAGATTGACTTTTGTTAGGGAAAAGTACTGGCCTAGGACAAGACTAACCGCCATGAACTGCTTTGAATTAGAAAGTTTTCATTTCAGACCATCCTCTGTGGTTACTTTGGTCTCTGAGTTTGTAAGGCCACCATGCAGGCCTCCCCTGAACTTGTCAGATTTAGTATGTGGCCCCCTTTTTTGCCTGTAATAAAAAAAGAAACATAAACTTTCAGATGGGTAGCACTGTGGTTCAGAAAAGTATAGACTTTGCAGTCAAACTGAGGCAGGTGAGTAAGAAGCTAGGAAAACTCCTTAGCAAACAGAATGGGGAAGCTGAGACAGGTATTTAAACACGGCCAAGCAATTTCCAGCTAGCTAATGAATTACGAGGCCTTATTGTTACCCAGCAGCAAGTGGGGTCCTGTTTCTTACTGCCACCCTCTAGGCAAAATTCCAGAGGCAAAAGTTTGGTAACAAAGGAAAGGAAGGAGTCTTTATTCAAAAGCTACACAGTTTTGGAATAACGGATTTCCATGTGCATTAGTCACTTAAGCCTGTCAATTAAGGCTCAACTCTTTAACTCTTTAGTTATAGCTTTAATCAGTTAAACCCAACGATTAAGGCTGAAATCTGTTAACTCCTGAGTTCCCCTATCCTTCCCTGTTAGTTTTTAATTATCTTATTCCTATAGGGTTAGTTTATAAACTAAACCAACATAAGGTATGGAAGCTACACAATTTTGGAAAAATGGCAGGCTTCTGTGTCAGAGCCTGCCCCTTCCAGAACACCCAAAGAATAATAGCAGGGGGAATTTCTTCTCCCGTCCAAAATATCATCCTTTGGGAAATGCAGGCAGCTGCAGCATGATCAGGCATCCATGAGGAAGAGAGCCTGACAGCCAGTCTCTGTCCTCCTTTTATTTTAAATCTTCTGGCCCATAATTCTAAACACTCCAGAGGCATTCAGCTTCTCAGCCAGTCCTGTCCTAGACTATCTACCATTATCTTGGGCAACCTCCTCCTAGGCCCCTCTCTACTCCTCCCCAGCGATCTGATCAGATCTCTCCGTATCACTATCTCTCCTAACCAAGTACAATTGGGACGAATGGTTTACAAACTCCAGACCAAGCGGGGGCAGACCCACCTCGGTCCCTGTCACTGGAAGGTCCGTTTCCAGAGACATTCTTCGAAAGCGAAACTAACCAGAGAATGACCCTGACCCCTCTATATGCTCATTTTGATGAATTAGCATATTAAAAGACTCACCTGGGAAGGTTATGAGATCTTCCCCTGAGAACTTCCCTAAAATTCACACCTTTAGAAAACATATAAAAACCCTTGAGACATAGGACCTACTATGTGCTATCTCTTGAGCAAACCCTCGCCTCCCACCCCGACGCCGACTCTTCCTTCTTCGCTTTCTTTCTCCTCAGCTCTAAATGTTCCCAGGGCACTTGCAACCAGGGGAGCAGCAGACAGCGGCAGCTTGTCCCAAGCTAACCACTTGACCCTGTCTCCAAGGGCCCTCCTTTTGCCCCTGTAACTTGTTTCCTGAGTCCACGCAGCCCAGCCAGTTTACTTCTTCTGCGTCTGTGACTTTCTCTCTAATGGGCCAAGACAGCTTCACCAAGGCTTGACCCTTTCTCACATTTCCAAAAGCCCAAGGCAGCTCTGCCTAGCCTCATTACTGTTGCTATAATCTTGCCTCTTCTATCTTAAGCCCTTCCTTTGTTTCACTGTCCCTAGCTTTAATAAATGTACTTTCAAAATCACCTGGACTCATGTTGTAAAATCTTTCCTGCACAAAGTCAAAAACTCACACATTCTAGACCATGTCAGGGCAGACCCACCTCAATCCCGGTCCCTCTCTGGTGACAAAACAGATCCAATTTCAAGCTCTATCTCTACCTATAATGTCTGTGCAAATTTGTAGGTTAATTAACCTTTGTCTCAATTTTCTAATCTGTAAACTGAAGATCATCATTATACCTACTAATAAGATTGTTATGATGGCTAAATAAGATAATACATGTAAAGTACTTAACACTATGCCAGACACATAGTAAGTGCTCATTAAATATTATCCATTGTTATTTTTCTTTGACTCCTCCCAATGGCCCTATGGAATTGATGATATCTTCTTCACTTTTAAAAATGCTAAACCGAGGCTCAGAGAAGTTAAAAACTTGCCTAAGGTAACAATGCGAGTGGTGGTACTACTGAGACATGAACTCAAACCAGATCTCAAATCCTCAGCTCTTAGTTCAAGATCTCTGCCTTCTGTCTCTTTTCACCCATGGCACATCAAATACATAATAGGCTTTTCATAACCGTCTGCTGTAACAAATTCAAATGAATCAGCTGTCATTTTATCTTTGGCTTTAAGGCTTTCTAGGCTGTTATCTCCACTGCACACTGAAATACAGAAAGAAATATTTTTAATTTTCAGGATAAGGATCATTTTCATTTGAAATCCATATAGGCTGGAAAATCTGATTAGAAAAAAGTATTTAGAAAGAAAATAGCTCAAGGCAGACTTTTTCACTAAAAGAGGAATAATGAGAAAAAGCAGATGCATCAAAGTAAAACATCAAGCTGCTCTCTCTTGGAGATAAAATTTAGCATTCCAAGATGCCTATTTCGTTTGCATCAGGTACAAAATCATTTGAGTCTCTTTCTCACTAAGAATCAAGATATTTTCGTAAGCAATAACTGAATTTTGAGACATAACTGCCCTTAGGAAAGGAGAATTTGGTACACCTACATACATTTCTAAAAGTGAAGAAAAATGCTTAGTCCGTCGTAACTGATAACCAGAGCAGAAGGGCACCTCTACACTTAGTTGCTAAACTGTGATCAGGGGCAGATCAGAATCCTTCACAGTCCTCTAAGTTGAGTCCTCCTTAATGTGAAGAAGCACAAATACAATGTCAAAACTCTAGGTCCAGACCTTGTTATGTGATAAATACCTTTACATGCAAAACACTTTCCCTCTTTGTATTTCAATTTTAGCTTCAATAGGATGAGGGAATTGGGCTCTCTTACCATTTCGATCTCATCTTGCTGAAATGGTATCTTCTAAATCTGGGACTAATCCTGAGCATTTGCAAAGGATTAAGTATATCAAATGTTACAGGTCACATTCTGATTTGTTTTGTCTGTAGAATTTGGGTTTTTTTATGGCATATTTTCCCCTTCATATTTTTTTTTCACCTTTGAGGGGGTGATCTGAGTTAGGATTTGTACTCTGTACAGACTATTACATATTGTTGACATGTTGATGAATATTTTTTTTAATTTAACATCTGTGTAGCATCTTACATACTTCAAAGCAATTTTATTGTCATTATCTCACTCAGTTTTCACCATTAACCCCTGAAACTGGAACCATATTATTGATGCAGTGGGAAAAGCATGGATTTCAGAGTCAAAGAGCCTGAGGCCAAATTCCAGCTCAACTCTTTATAAGTCAAGAGAACTTGGGGAAGTTTCTCAACTTTTCTGTGCTTTCCAGTTTCTTATTTGATAAACAGGGAAGATGGTAACAATAAAATGAGGATTTTGTGTAAAACACCTCGCAGCTGGTGTTTTCCTTTATTTGGGGAGGACACTGGAAGGCTAGAAAGCTAAAAGACTCTGCTAAGGAGAAGAGCTTCCCAGAGTAACATCAAACAAGTGGGAGGAAAGCGGTTGGAAATTTTAAGACACTGGCAAAGAGTATGGTTTGGTTTTCTCATATTTTTGTTTGAAAGATAAGGAATGGGTGCATATGATAAGTGGAGAGGGACTAAAAAATTCTTGGTGGTGGCCCAAGAATTCTGGAACAACTGGCAGCCCAATCATTCATCTGGCATCCAAGGAACAATTGATTGAGCGTTTACCGTTGTCCAAAAGAACTGCCAGGTCTCTAGGGAACCAGGGGTGAAGTAGAGGAAATGAAGGGACAGAGGGAGGTTAGAATGAGGCTCTTAAGGTACAGGGGTTTTTTCTCTTTTGTGCCTTAGGTGATGGAGCCCAAAGGTCTGGGGTTCATGGTGGGCTCTGGGAGGGTCCTTAAGTTTCTGGTTTATTCCAGATTATGCTGGGTACTGGAGACATCAATACTTGTTTTCTTCACATTGCTGATGGTCTAGAGGGGACATGGCAATGGCTCCAGGAGAGACAGGAGTGTTAAACAGAGGTTTTACAGAAGGGAAGGTGGTTCTGTGTGGGAAGGTCACATAGGCTTCCCAAAGAAGGTGGTATTACAAATGAGTCTTTAGTGTAAGACTTAGGAGGAGTTTACCAAACTGACAACAGGAATGAATCATTCCAGGCAGTGGTGAGACAAAGCCTAGAGCATTTGGAGGACCACAAATAGGGATTTATAGAGAGCAGAAGATGCAAGGCTAGGTAGACAGGTGATGAGGATGAGACCCTAAAGCCTGCTAAAAACAAAACTGAACTGAGTAACTTTTTAAAATCTTACTGGCTTTATTCAACAATTCATGAGCCAGGTAGTATCCAGTCTAACAGAGAGGAAGGAGTTCTGAAAGCTGTACAAGGCAAGAGATTTTTATACAACAAAGTGAGCCTGAACAAGGAATATACTGGCAATTCCTGGTTGGTTAAAGCAGGGTTACTTTCCTTACGTGGAACAAAGGAGAGTTTTGGAACTGAGTTAGGCAATGTGCTGAGCAAACAAGTGCTGATTGGTTTACCTAGACTTTCCTCTTTTGGGAGAAATGACCACAGAAATGTGTTAAGTCTTGGTTTGCTAGCCTGCGGCTTAGCATGAGTGACTCCATCTTGAGACTAATCTGTTATTTCAACAGGCTTTGAATAGAATAGGGAATACTACTGCAATGGGGTGCAGAGTGAGGGTCTCCTGAAAATAGGAGAAAACCCCCCACAACCCTTGTTGGAGAGAAGGAGGAAGTAGATGATATGGCATTTAAGGTACTTTGCATAACAATGGCAAGTTAATAGCCATAAATGTCTTGAAGGAAGAGGACTGCCACCTAGGGTGAAAGGTGTATGTGAGTTTAAGAGCATATAATGACTCATGACATAGCCAGGGGAGGCAGATGCCCTTGTGTCATAGGAATCTCTTTCCCTGACTAAAGACGACAGCTGAAAGAAGGTAAAAGATATGGGGGAATTGGAAAAAGTGGCACATCATAGGAGGGGCCAGATATAAGGTCACATAGAAAAGCCTAGGCTGAGCATTTAAAATAAGGGTGGGCTGAAGGAGAAGGGTCCAGGTCCACCATGAGGTCTGGTGAGTAAGAAGAAACCATGCTGACTGAGAGAGAGGAAGCAGCCATGTGGTCTGAAGGGGTATAAGGAGAGAGCTGATAGAGCTTTGCAGGGAACTGCCTAACCAAGCACAGATTTGTGGGAGATGCTTGGAGCTGAACTGTGACTGGGAATGCTGAACTGCAGACTTTTCTACTTCTCTGAAGGACATACGGAGAAGCCACTCCCTTGGGATGTGTGCCTTCCTGGACTCCACCATGATCCAGTGCAACATGGCGCAGGTTTCCCCCAACCACTACACGGAGGTGAGAACGAAATACCCCAGATCCTGAAGCATAGAGCTGCAGAGAGAGGATGGCGACTCTGAAACCCACAGGTGCACATTCCAGAGGGGATGGAGACCTGCTTGCACAGCCAGCTTAAGAACAGATAAGGATATGGGGAACTTCTGGGCATGGTTTTGGCTTGTAGCCTTTGGGGAGCAAAGGAAGTGCTCGGTCTTGTGAGAGAGGAGGGCTCTGAGCAGGAGCGCTCACAACACTGCCCGCCGCGCCCCGCCCCCCGACCCAGGTTGGAATCCTGGTAATAAAAACCTGTTTTCTTCAACACTAATTGTTGGGTCATGTGTCAAGGCACCATATGGCCAAGCCCCGGTTTGCTCAGTTACGCCACCATCCCATAAGCAGTAAGATGGGGAAATGAGGAAGTACATTCACTTCGTCTCTGAGAAATCCTACTGGCTGACACCCAGAGATGGGTTTGGGGTGTTGAGAGAGGGGTTGAGGTTCAGGAGGACCAACTAGAATGCTAATGAGATGCAAATTCATGAAAAATTCCTAGTCATCTGAATTGCGCAAAAATTTAAAGTTATTTTCTGTAAAAATTGAGAGGGGGGACAAAAACTGAATTTTGAAAACTATTCCCAGTTCGAGGCAGCTGTGGTTTAGTAGGCTAGACTTGAAACCAATCTAAATACTGGCTTTAACTGTGTGACAATGGACAAGTTTCTGAAAGTCCCTGCTTGAATTCTATGATCTACAAAATAGAAAAAACATTTCCTATCTTGCGAGGTTATTGTGAAATTAAAATATATACAAATGGTTTCATATGCAGTAGTTAACTTGATAAATGATGATCTATTACACAAGTGTGTTTATTTTAATTTTTCCAAAGTCAGCTCTCTGAATGTATTTAAATATGACTTAATTTAGGGTGTTCAATCTGTGGACAAAAAAGGGGCCACACACTAAACCTGACAAGCTCAGGCTGGGGAGGCCTGCATGGTGGCTTTGTAACAGGGTGCAGCCAAGAAGTGGGCCCAGATAGGGATTTGCAATGGGGTCCAGGACTCAAGGTGTCCAGGAAATATTAGAAATATATATATAGGATGTCCTCACCCCCACAAGTCTGAACTGGGGGGATGGGACTCCTAGAGCAGGGCTATGCAGAGCTGTTTAGTATGGCAGCAGCTTTGCAGCTAACCTCTGGCATGGTCATTTAACATATCTGTAACCTTTAACTGGTTTCATAGATATGTTAAATGGCTGTGGCCATGCTTTGAGCCAGGGGGATGGAAGGGACTGCCACCCAACATGTAACTGGGAGGCAACTCCCCCTGGACACTGTGCCTGAGTGAGAGCTTGGAGATGCTTGGCTCCATGCCATGGGGCCACACCTGCCCACAGTTACCATGGCAGCCCAGAAAAGCTGGAAGAATATGAAGTGCTGGCAGGTGTAGTTGGTTGAAGGAGGAGTCGGAAATGGGGCTGCAGAGGAAGATTGCCACGGGGATTTAAATCCAGGCGCAGCAGCCATAACGCGCTCTGGACCACGAGGCTTTGGAGGAATGGGGACCCCTCAGCCTGAGAGACAGAGAGAAAGAGAGAGGACCATGTGGTTTTGGGTTGCTCCCTTTGCCTCACGGCCTAAGAAGCAGAAGAGACTTTGCCTGGAAGAGAAGGGGTGAAAGGACTCTTGCTGGTGGGCCATGAGAAGGGGCCACGAGAAGGTGCCACATGGTTTTGGATTAACTGGGGTTTTGGATTAACTGGAGATCACAGTGGCAACAAGGCGGATGGTGTCGGAACTGAGGATCTGCCTGAATTACGGACTTCTTTTCCTGAGATACGGTACCCTGGACTGGGCAAGGGGAGAAGGAAGGACTGTGTGCATTGGTATTCCAAAAAACTTTAGTATTTTAAAGAAGACATTAAGTCATTACTCTAAGCCTGTATAACTTGTAAATAAATAATTCCTTTTCACCAGTATCTGGCATCGAGAGACGTCTTTCCTTTGGTGGTGAGCAAAACGAACCTAGTACGGGGTGGGGGACCCCTGGAGCACAAAGGGGAGTCCTTTTGGTAACAGTATATCATTTACCGCCCCTGGTCTGTTCTGTAACACTGGGCCAGTATTTTCCCCTAACAAGGGTTAATCTTTTCCTTAACGGAGCCTGTCTGTTGTCTTTTTGCATCTAGAATAATATACCTGATAACATGCCTTTGGAATACAAGGTAATTTCCTTTTCCTGGACCCCCCTCGAAGCACAGCCACAGCACTCATTGTCACTGTCCTCATGTTAATTGTTGACTGTTAACTATCCTGTACCCACCCGTGTAAAAGAAGTGTGTGCCCATTCATTTTACTTTTTATCCTATCCCAGAGGTGTCACAATTGGCTTTCTCCCACCTCCCCAGTCCATCACCTACACATTTCACCTAACTCCCTTACATTTTCTCCTTTGATTTTGATGTATAAAATAAGTGGTAAAACTGCCATTTTCCAGAGCATTTCTCATTCCGTTGAGATTTTGCTTCCTGGCAATCGTTCTCAGTTTGGCTCAAATAAACTCATAACAATTCTTACAGGTTTGGATGTTTCTTATGCTGACAAATCTATAAAAATTCAATTTACACATTACATTCTAGGAACACATTTATTCTTTAAAGGGAGGCTTGCCAGCTTCCTCTTTGTAGTTCTCTATCTGTTCCTGAAGGTCAGATTCTTACAACGATGAGTGGGAAAACGGAGAAGAGGGGAAATAGGCAGGAAACTGTTAAATCATTAAATTATATGTTTCAGCTAAATCATTTGAATCATATGGTGACACCTAACCTTTCTCAGTTTTCCTTTGATTTTTCCCTTTATAGCTCTAGTCACCTCAGACAAACCAATTAAACTTCATAAATCCTTGAAGGATTATGCCTTCCCAGCTCAGCCTCACTTAGAATTTCAAATGAGATGCCATCTTCTCAGAGAATACTCAATTGTTCCTCTATCAACTCCTATGATTTCCTGATGTCAGTCATTCAGCCAGCCTTTATTAGGTGATTTCTATTCTTGGTAGATAGTACAAAGGAGAGAAGAAGACAAATCATTTAGATGCAGAATTAACAGACTGGGCTCTTTGTAAAGCCTCTGGCAAAAGGGGCTTTGTAAACTTCAGAGCTGAAAATCACCTTACAGTTTACAAGTCACTTTGCAGTATTTAAGTTGCTCTCAGGGACATTATAGTTTTTAATCCTCCCAAGAACTCTCTGATGTATTATAAGCAGCATATTGTAAACGAGAAACTGTTGCTCAGAAAGTTTATGACTTACTCAGAAGATAAAGAATTAGGAAGAGGCAGAATTGGGGCTTCATCCCAGGTCCCTCTGACTCCAGGTCCAGGTCTGCGAAAACGCAGTGCCTGAAAACCAGAGCGTGAGAAACTTTAATGAACAGGCAAGTTACCCTAAATTTATTTATTTAAAGTCCTTTTGCAATGGATGCAGATGTGTGAGGAAATGAAAGTAGTCTTCTTGACTTACCACAAAATACAGTAGTTTGGAAATGTGTCTGTCCACTTAACAGGTACATGTTTTAAAGGCTTAAAACGTGCATTTATTCAGCACATGGAGCACCCTGTGAGCCCCCTCATTTAAAATAATAATAATAATAATAGCCCCAGCTGGTGTAGCTCAATGGATTGAGCGTGGGCCTGTGAACCAAAGGGTGGCTGGTTCGATTCCCAGTCCGGGCCCATGCCTGGATTGTGGGCCAGGTCCCTGGTAGGGGGCACATAAGAGGCAACCACACATTGATGTTTCTCTTCCTCTCTTTCTACCTCCCTTCCCCTCTCTCTAAAAATAAATAACTAAGATCATTAAAAAAAAATAGAACTGTACAAAATGGAAGGGGTCAACAAAAAAAAAACATTAAAAAATCAACAAGAAAAAAGGAAGATAGATAACTTTTTTGGGGGGAGCACGTCTTATTTGTCAAATGCTTTACATACATTATCTCTTTGAATCTTCACAACAACCCGATGAGATCAATCTTACTGTCCCTGTATTAGTTTGCTAGGGTCGCCATAAGCAGGTACCACAGACTAGATGGCCTAAACAACAAAAATTTATTGTCTCACGTTCTAGAGTCTAGAAGGCTGAGATCAGGGTGTCAGCAGAGTTGGTTCCTTCTAAGGCTTCTCTCGTTAGTGTGCAAATGGTTGTCTCCTCTATATTTTTACAAAGACCTCCTTCTGTTCTCGTGATAGGGGACTCAAGAGTTGGAAAATTTCAGTTTAAGGTAAAAAGTCATAAGCCTAGCAAGTAACATACATGTTAAAGCCTTTGTTTCAGAAACTACAGATAAGGCCCATCCTGGCTCTTGGGAAAGCAGCTGACCTCCTGGGGCACTGCTAAAGATTACCGCCTGGGGACAACTGGAGGCATCCGGGCCTTTGTGTTCCAGGGAGAGACAGACGACCACCTGCCCCTGGGAACAGCTAACTGCCCAGGACAGGAATGTTGCAGCGTAGTTCACCTAATCCTTCCACACCTTCAAAACCCCACACCGCACCTTGTTTATTCCCTGGTATAAAAAACGCTGGCCTGGACAAAGAGAGGAAAAGATGGTCTGTTAGGGTATGAACGCACCATCTTCTCAGATCACCAGCTGTCTGAATAAATCACCCAGAAAGATTCAATTGCTGTCATTGCTTATTGGATTGGGTAGTGACAGGCAGCCCGAACGCTGGTCTCTTTTCTGGTTACACTTGTCTATGCCCAAATTTCCTCTTCTTACGAGGACATCAGTTTTAGTTGGATTAGGGCCTACCCTAATGATCTCATTTTATTTAATTTAATTATCTCTTTAAAGACCCTATCTCCAAATACATCCCCATTCTGAGGGACTTCAACATGTTGAGACAGCATTGGAACTTGGGGTGGAAAATACCAGGTAGCCTGGAAGCCAAGTTAAGACCAGGTGGCCAGAAGGAAAACCTAATGAGCTGACCTCAAGAATGTCTTCACCTCTCCACTCCCTACTCAAAAATGCAGAGGGAGCTGATTTTATCTCCTTTCTAACTGCCGGTGTTGAAACTACTGTCGCATGCTCAGTTGATCAAGTTGCGACCACTATGCAACCTTCCCAGGGTGTCGGTAATGAGTAGCCTGCCATCTTGCCCCCACAGCACAGGTGCAGACATAGTTACCAGGAACGCAGCTGGAAGAGGAAGTCACCTAAGCCTACAATGGAAGATGCCTTTTTCAAAAAGCCCACTTTTTCACGCAAGCCCACTTGGTCCCCAGCTTGTAAAAGCAGCCAAGCAGAGCCAGACTCCAAGCCAGCTGAGAGGACCTTCCTTTCCTCTGTGCTGCCTCCCTTGTGTTCGAGCATAAAATTAATTTAAAAAAAACTGTCTGGAAATTTCTCTAGAATTTTCTCTCGATTTTTATCTTGAGGAAACCAAGAACCCCAAGGCTGGTAACAATATGAATTTTGGATGAAACAATATACAGCCCATAAGAGTATCCATTTGGTAGAGGAGAAAAATGGAGCCTCAACTTAAATCATGCTTAAACCAACTGAAATCGAATTGTTACTTGACAGGAGCATGGCCCTGAGCGAGTGTGCCCAGGGCCAGCTGGAGTGTGTGGGTTCCTGACTTTGTGTAGGAAAGATTTCACAACACGAGTCCAGGTGACTATGAGGATGCATTTATTAAATCTGAGGACAGTGAAACAAGGAAGGTCTGGGCATAGAAGAAGCAACAGGAGAGCCCAGGCTGGGCTGCCTTAGCTCACTGGGAAGTCAGAGAAAAGGGGGCGTTGGGGACAGGTTTAGGGGATTAGCCTGGGACAAGCTGTCCATTGCCTCAGAGTTTCGCAGGTGTGTGTCTGTGAAGAAAGAGGTGGGGAAAGAAGAGAACAGCACAGGCTGCCCCTCAGAGGGAGAGCACGAGCATGCGCAGTCCTTCCTCTTGAGGCTTTTATCTCTTTCTTGCAGGCAGGAATCTGGGAGACGGCTCAAGGAAGAGTTTACAGTTCTCCAGGTGTACCCTTTCGGAGTCCTGGCTTCCACTGATTGGTCAGCGACAGGGCGTTGGTCACTGCAGCTGGTCCTGGCATCACTCATCTGGCTTTACTGCTTTCCTGGGCCTGGAGCTGGAATACAACTGAGGCCTAGATGTTCTCTCCAGGGAGGAAATGTTACTCTGGGGTGAGGTCATTGTTTTCCCAGTTTTGCCCCCTGCCAGGCACAGTAAATTGCTTGGCCATTGTGTTCAGCTATCTGCTTGTTTCCCTGTTCCACTTGCCAAGAAATTTTCCTAGCTTCTCACTATTCTGTCTCGAAAGTGTTACCAAAGCCGCGTCTGTGTGCCCAATGCTTCCAAAGACCAAAACTCAAAATGTCAGAGTTCAGAAACCCAAAACCCCAATTAAAAAGAATATATGCACCCCTATGTTCATCGCACCGTTATTTACAATAGCCAAGATATGGAAGCAGCCCAAGTGCTTATCAATAGACAACTGCATGAAAAAGCAGTAGTACAGATATTCAATGGAATATTACTTGGCCATAAAAAGAATGAAACCCCAGCTGGTATGGCTCAGTTGGTTAGCATGTCATCCCATAAACCAAAAGGTCACTAGTTCTATTCCCAATCAGGGCACATGCCAAGATTGTGAGTTTACTTCCCAGTCTGGGCAAGTGCGAGTGACAATTGACGTTTCTCTCTCACATTGATGTTTCTCTCTCTCCCTCTCCCTCCCTTCCCCTCTCTCTAAAATCAATAAGCATGACCTCAGGCGAAGATTAAAAAAAGAAGAAATCTTACCATTTGTGGCAGCATGGTTGGACCTGGAGCGTATTAAGCTCAGTGAAATAAGTCAGGCAGAGAAAGACAAATACCACATGATTTCACTTATATGTGCAATCTAAAGAAAATAAACAAACAAAATTGAAACAGACTCATCGACACAGAGCAGACTTGTGCTTGCCAGACAGGATAGGGTTGGGGGGACTGGGTGAAAGAGGTGATTAAGAACTAAAAATTGGTAACAGAATAGTCATGTGGATGTAATGTACAGCACAAGGAATATAGTTA
Organism: Micronycteris hirsuta; assembly: GCA_004026765.1. NCBI lineage: Eukaryota > Metazoa > Chordata > Mammalia > Chiroptera > Phyllostomidae > Micronycteris > Micronycteris hirsuta. The sequence continues at coordinate 83,514 of PVJI01006109.1, forward strand.
ATAATACTCTGATAACCGTATATGCTACCAGTTGGGTACTGGAAATGGCGGGGGAAACACTTCGTAAAGCATATGATTGTCTAACCACTATGCTGTACACCTAAAACCAATATAAAACAATATTGAAAGTAAATTCAATACTGCAATTGAAAAATAAAAATAAATTTTTTAAAGTCGGCTTTTAGTGTAAGGAAAAATCTACAGATTGAGAAGGAGCCAACCGAGAGGATGGGAGACCTAATACTGCCTCAGATCCATCGTGCTCACTGGACTAGGGTCAGGGTTTTTAAGGGGTTAGGGGGACAGGTATGTGGACGTGCTGGTGGGGCAAGTTTTAACTGGAGGAGCTTGGAACTTGGCCATTTATGGTAAAGGTGTGTCAACACCAGCTCCTCCTGGACAATGGACTCTGCTTCTGAAATAGTCCCGCTGTTCAAGTTTCAGTTTCGTTTTAGTACTTTGGTTTGGGGGGCAGCGGTTGCGGAAAGGGGCAAGACTTTGGTTCCAGGTACAGTTGGAGGTCAAAGTTCTCTTCTCTGCGCGTGCCATGCTTCAGCTGAGTGACTTGTGGTTCGGTCTGCTGTCTCTGCAAAGCAGCACAGCCTCCTGTTAAGGAGGACAGGGCCATTTGGGGTTGGTTCTGCGGTCCCTGCAGCTTACTCAGCTGGTACCTTTCAGGGCTGAGGTTGGAATCCATTTCTCCACAAAATCAGTCTTTCTCTTCTAGAGTCAGTCACAAAGCATAAAAAAATAAAGAGTGTAAAGTTTAGAATTAATTATTAAAAACCAAGTGATTCTAAACACAAATATTACCTTTTCATAACTGTATGGGTCAAAGTTCTTAGTTGCAAATAAAAAAAAATCTGGTTAACGTGAGCAGAGAAGAAAATTGGTAGAAGGATACTCGATAGGACACAGACATGGTGGGGAAGGGAAGCAATACGGTTCAGAAAATAGGGCAGAACCAAAGAAAACTAAGCAGCCAGAACTATAACCAAATTACTCAGTCAAGTTGATCCCGGTGAGGCACAATAGTAAGAAGATAGAAAAATCCCTTGGCAAACTAAGACAGACAGCTGAACAAACTGGCCGAGCAATTTCCAGCCAGATACGGAAGGTCACCTCCTTAGAGATCACATCTAGGCCTCCGCTGAATTTCAGCTCCAGGCCCAGAAAAACAGCAAAGCCAGGTGGGCGATGCCAGGACCCGCTGCAGTGACTGATGTCTCCCCGCCCTGTCAATGACCAATTAGGGGAGACCTAGACCCTGAAAGGACACACCTAGAAAACTGAGGAATATTCTGCTGAAATCCTCCTCTGAGACCTCCCCTAAAATCCCTGCCTGTAAGAGAGAGACAAAAACTCAGGACAAAGGGCCCAGAGTGCATGCATGTGCTCTCCTGAGAAGCAGCCCATGCCATTCCCTGCTCCCTGTTCTTCCCACACAGGCCTGCCTCTCCTGAACTCTAAGTGTCCCCATGAAACTTGTAACTATGGGAGCAGTGGGCAGCAGCAGCCTCTCCCAAGCCAGCCCCTGAACCTGTCCCCAAGACCCTGTTTTCTCTGACTTCCCAGTGAGCTAAGGCAGCCGGCCTAGGTTCCCCTGTTACTTCCTCTATACTAAGCCTTTTCTTGTTTTACTGTCCCCAGCTTTTTAAAATATATATATTTATTTATTTTTAGAGAAGAGAGGGAGAGAAACATTGATGTGCATTAGATACACGGATAGGTTGCCTCTCGCTCACCCTCAACTGGGGACCCGGCTTGCAACCCAGACATGTGTCCTGACTGGGAATCAAACCAGCAACCTTATGGTTCACAGGCTGGCATTTAAGCCACTGAGCCACATCAGCCAGGGCTGTTCCCAGCTTTAATAAACATATTCTCATAATCACCTGGACTCATATTGTGAAATTTTTCCTTCACAAAGTCAAAAACCCCCGCACTACCGCTGGCCCTGGGCAGACCCACCCAGGGCCAGGTTCTTTGTCCGATAACACCACGGGCAGTACCGACACTCCTGGTGCTAGGCCCTGCTGCAGATGGCGGCACCGTAGTTGCCAAAAACTACACACTTCAGATGCTCCCGTCTCCACCACCCAGGATGAGTTCAGAACTCCCCTGCTTCTTTCTATTGCTTCATATTTACAGTCCCAAGGTCATGTCTGTGCTCTGGCTGCCAGGAAACTGGGAGTGGAGAATCTGCCACTTCAGTTTTCATCTAGGGATTAAAGATAGGAATGTTTGCAAGTGAGATGGCATGAATGTCATAAATATGCACGATAGGGATGGCTTACCTACACATTTTCAGCAGTGGTCAATGTATCATAGACCAAATATTGTTTCTACAGGCATTCCACAAAGGAGAAGAGCACCAGGTGTGATCTTGATTGATGATGCTAAGCATGTTGCCAAAAATCAAAGCATGAACATATGGGCTACAACCCTGAGGGGAGAATGCAGTGAGAGGCCAGTGTGCCTGTATATTGAATTTATATTCTCAAGTCTTAGCTAACGCTCCAGAAATGTATATTTTAGAAGCCATGTATAACACCATGAAAAGTGCAATCTGTCTTAAAGAAGCAGAAATTCATTCATCAATTGACAAGCGCTTATTCAATGTGCATGCTAAGCACTAAGAATAAAAATATCAGCATGGCACAGCCTGAGCTCAGGAATTGGCCACAGTCTGATGAGGGAGAGGACTATGATGTGAGGTAGAGAGTTCAAACGTTACAGATGAAGTCTAGTGAAAGGCTTGGGAGGTCATCACGGGGACGAGTCGTGAGTGGCAGGGGTTACAGAGGTTGATGCGGGAAGGCAGTTATGGACCTGATTCTTTCATTCTGGTATATACCTCAGTGCTACAGAAAGAGGTTGAGTTTCCCTCTCTTCCTTCATGAAAATATTTAATTATTTCCCCTATGCTTTTATGATATGTTGGACAATGAAGTAGGGACTGTCAATTCTTTGAAGGCTGGAAACAGATCTAACATCTAGCAAGAATCTAGCACATAGTAGACGTTCAGAAAACATTTCTCTACTCAAATTGAACTATACAAACAGGGTAAATTGCTTCCTAGCTTTGGAGCTCAGTTTTCTTCGCTACAAAATAAAAAACATAGATAGATGGGACCAGGAGATTCCTGAGGTTCCCTCTAGTGCCAACAGCGACTCCACCTTGTATCCTTGTTTTATGATATTCAATTTCTTAGTTCAATTCAAGACATGAAAATTACTGCAAATTAATCTATTATAAACCTGTGGATCCTAGCTGTTGAGTTTGGTGGATGCCGACTTCCTTGTCTGGAGCAGCTCAGGCCGTGTCTACGACATGCCAAAACAGCCATTGAGCTCTGCCAAACAGTTCATCAGCACAGGGAGGGCAGCCAGCTCCCTGGTCTGCAGGGAACCGTCAGCTCAGCTAAAATGCTTATTCCTGTGACCTCAGGCAGATACAAATCTCATTCACTGGATCTTTAGTGTCCTCCGAGGCACAGGCTCATGCTCCCCTCTAATCAGAGGGAAAGGAAATGATGGTAGACGCACGTGCCTTGAGAGCACTTTTGTAAAAGCACTTTGAAACGATTACCAGCTATCAGAATGTGACTTACTATAGTATTGCTAACAGTGATGATGCTGTAGAAAAAAAAGATCTGGAAAAATATACAGCAAACTTAGTAGCATTTGCATCCAAGTGGTGAGATTAAAAGATACTTTCTTAGATTTGCAGCTCTAACGAGCTTGACTTTAAAACAATGAACTCAGATAAATTTTGTACCCGAAAAAAAACAAGTACGAGAAAAATAAATAAATAATGTGACTTCCTCTGTGTGTGACACTATCTTGTAATAATTTTAACCCTTGTCCTGGGTGTCTCAGTTGGTTCGTCCCACACACCAAAAGGTTGAGTTCAGTCCTCAGCCAGGGCACATGTGGGAGGCAACCAATGGTGTCTCTCTCTCTCCCTTCCTCCCTCTCTTAAGTCAATAAACATATCCTAGGATGAGGATTAAAAATAAATGAATAGTAATAATAATAATTTTTACCTTTTGTTCCTGGCCATTGAGTTCCTGGGTCCTGACGCCGCCGTGTATGAGCTGGGTGGTAACAGCCCCACCACCAGACATCTCCAAGTTTGTTCCTCTGTGCACAAAACGGGCATAAAACTGATCCAGTGAGAGGATCTCAGAGGTAAATCTTAACATAACAGCATAAATAAAATCAAGGAATTACTATTATCTTACTGGATCTGTCCAGCAACCATGTCGCTTTCAGCCGGATTTCTTATCTCCCAGCTCAGGAAGGACACAGCAAAGGCCCAGACAGGTTAAGCCAATTGTTTCAGACAACCAGGCTAGTTAGCCTGGAGCTTCGTTTTCTATTTGCATATTTTTATGCATCTGTTTTTATGCATCTGTTAGTTTGCCTAGGGCTGGGGTATCACTTGCATATTATGTTCTCATACAATCCAGAAAAGAATCCAAGTATAAAAGATGAGAATCTCAGTTAACAAATCTGCAAATAACAAAATAGTTGTTACCATCTTGGGGAGCAGTGAAGAAAGAACCACAAATTCAAGCCCTATTGAAGGCTGCCAAATGTAATTTTCCCCAGCTTTATTTATCTCTATAAAGCAATTAAGCAGAAGGCAGAAAAGATGGGAGAGAAAAAAATAGCTCACTTCAAACTAAAGCAAGCTACATTCTTTGCACTGCCTCTTCCCATCCCCCAAACCCCACTGCAGTTGCAACCTCGAGAAATGCCTGTGAATCCTTAACACATTGAGGCTCTGTCTCATATTTTCATAGTTCCTGAAATGACAGATAGTGCCCAAATTGTCACTGTGAGTGGCAGATCCCAAGACTGAGGGCTCAGCTGCCTCCATCCTTCAGAAGGGAATTGCTGCAAGTTATGTCTTTACCATTCCAGATAGGTATGGTTGGTCCTGCCTGACCTTGGACAAAGTATCTGACATTTCTGAGCATCTCTTTCCCATCTGCAGAATAGGTATATTGATGTATGTTTCATAAAGTTATTGCAAGAATTAAATGAGATAATACATATAAGAATAAATGTAATCGTTTATATTTACACTTCTGGCTTACTAAAAATTAATAGTAAAGTACCTAGCACGGAGTTTGGCATACAATAGGTGTTCAAAAATAGCTTGCTCTCTATAAGAAGCATCATGGTATAAGGGTTAAGTACCTGGACTCTGACCTAGGCCGGCTGGATTTGAATCCTGGCTCTGCTATTTGCTAGTATGTATTTGACAATGGCATTTATCCTCCCCATTCTCCCTCTATAGAGTGGAGATAATGACAGTGCCTATATTTTAGGGATTATAAAATGCTTAGACCAGTAAGTTTTTGTTAAGTGAACTGCAAAGGGCCCATACATCATCTAAATTGCCACGTGGGAAGTAAGGAAGCAGAGGGAACCCTCTCAGCCATAGTCATTCACGGTACCACAACTGTTCTAATAATCCAACAGCACGCCCTCACTTCTCGCTCAATCTGTTCCTGCTCCTCCTGGCGAATTCTCGCTCCCCACTCTCCTCTGTCAGATTCATGGCTTCTGTCACTGACCTCTCTGTGCCCATCCCTGAGCTTCTCCACCTACTGTACCCTGCATTCAAATTCCTCAACAGGAAGGGTGTGGTTGGTATAGTTACTCACCCATGGCTCCCCTTTCCTAACACATGATCTCAGGACAGATGCCCTCAGAAGCCACTGGACTCCCTCACATCTAAGCTTTAGCTATGATCGAAGTTGCAAAAACATGTGATTGGAAGCCCAGAAACTTCTGCCCCAGGAAAGTAGCCATAAGAGTAGTGAGCATTTTGAATTTTGATTTTGTACAACAATCATAGCAGTTACTAAATCCAATCCTCTCATTTAGTAGATAGAGAACTGAGCTCCAAACTGAGGAAGTGAGTTAGTTGCCCAATGTCACGCGCTATGTTAAAAGATAGAGCCATGCCAAGTCTTCTGACTCCTAGTCCCATGCTCGTTCCACTCCTCCAACATCCTACATCTTCCTTGAACACTGAGGAGCCCTCACTGAAGACGAAGCACTCAGACAGGGGCACGTGTCAGATGGGACTAAAGCACAGTCACAGCCTCCCTTCCGGGAGCTGGCATGCTGCTCGGGAAGACAGACAAGCACATGAAACAACCAGATAGGCGATATTCTAGAGGAGTATGTAAAGCACTGGGAAAGCCCAGAAGCAAGAGAGGTGAGCCTTTGTGGGCAGAGTTAGGGGCACATACCCAGAGTGAGGCTCACTTGAACCGGGTGTGGCTGGATGAGCAGGAAGATCGTCAGAATGACAAGATGGGGAAAGCACTCTGGGCAGAAAGAAAAGACAGGGCAAAGGACAAGGAAAGGGCCTGAGAGTTAAGAGAGCGTACCTATTCAGGAGAATGATGTGGCAAGAGGGGAGGAAGCAAAACAGCACCCGTGGGAGGGGACCGGA
>PVJI01006110.1:0-89743 GCA_004026765.1 Micronycteris hirsuta
AGTTTTCTGTGAGTTCATCAAGCTTCTTGAGTTTCTTGAGCTGCCTGATAACATATGCTTTGAACTCAATATCTGATAGTTGGCTTGCCTCTGTTTCATTTATCATTCTTTCTGGGGCTTCCTCCTTTCCTTTCATTTGGGGATTGTTTCTTTGTCTTCCCATTGTTTGTGGGATTCTTCTTGCTAGCTTCTGGTTCTTTAAATTGATCTGTCAAGTTCTCTGAAGCAGCGAAGTTAATTTTGTGTCACTGTCTGTTTTTTGGGCTGACTCTTGTCTGGGTCCCACTCTATTCTCTTCACAATTCCAGGTTTTAATGTCTCACCTGTTGATAAAGCAGAGAGGGGAAGGAAGAAAAAGAAGGAAAAGAAAGCAAAAGAAAATGAAAAAGAAAGATAAGAAAAAAATAATTTGACAATAACATAAAATAAAAAAAATAATAAAAAATAGGAAAAAAAGGAAGAGAAAACTAGGAATACCAAATGAAGGGAAGGTAGAAGGAGTTAAAAAAATATAGAGGGACAGATAGGAAGAAGAGTGGGGAAAAACAAACAAAGAAACAAAGAGAAAACAAAAGAAAGAAAAAAAAAACTTTTGTTGGCTGGCTTCAACAGCATCTGGTCAGGGCTGCGACAGGCTGTGAAGATATCAGACTTCCCCTGCTGTCTTCCTGGGCTGCACTCTCAGCTACCGTCCCGCCTCCAGCCGAGTTGCCGGGAGTTTGCAGCACCTCCTCTGGGCTGCCTGACCCCCACCCTGAGTCAGAGTTTATGAGGTCTGTGTCTCCCCGCAGTGGGACTCGATGTAGCTCTTCTGTTTCTCCCCTATGGAGGGACTCTGCACTGCAGGTCTGGGTTGTGTCTCAGGCTCTCCAGGAGTGAGCTCTGCGCCCCTGCATTCGCCGACTGCTTTTGTCTCTGGATTTGGGGCTTGCAAGCCTCAGGCCTGGGTGCCCGGTCTGGCACCAAACCCGGCCGCCCCCGACTGGCTCCGCTGGGTGCGTGCCCGATCCTGGAGCTCCAGGCCTGGGCTTCCCGTTCAGTTCAGTCTCCAATTCCTCCCGCTGGGATCGCCAGCCTCTGCAGATCAGTCCCCACGTACACACCAACCTCCGGACTGCTGGGGACCAAGGCTCTAACAACAGATGCGTGCGTCTGCTTTGGCTACTCACACACCCCCAATCCAGCTCCCTCCCACGGATCCTGGAGCAAACCGGGAAGCTGTTGCTCCTGGATACGCAGACCTCCTGGCTCCCCGCGAGACCCGAGGGACCCCTTCCCTCCGAAGCAGTCTCCCTACCGGCTGATCTTTCAGTTTTATGTGCAATCCTGGTCACCAATCTTCCTGGGATACTGTTGGGTGATTGCTCTGCTCCTCGAAAAATCAGCCAGATACCCCACCAGTGGGCTGGAGGAAGCCAATCCCGCTCCCTCCTACTCTGCCGCCATCTTTCTCCTCTCTGATTAAACATTTTTTATCCAATTCACTGGGAATCAAGAAGTCACTTATGAGAGAATGGCTAAAAAACAAATCTCTTACATAAAGGTAGTCAGTGGGACTTGTCAAATCTTGAAAAATATATCATTGGTATTTACAGTCTCAGTCAATAAAACCCAATAGCAACTCTGAAGATAAAACCTTTACCATGGGTTACACATTGAAAAATATTTTACAGTGGGAAAATATTCATTATTCTTAGAAAAGGATCTGGAAATACTAGTTAAATAACAGAGTCCTCGTGAAAACATGAAGGGCAGCATTGTGAGTGAAAACAATAAAAAAAGTAGTAAGTAGATCACATATTAAATAGAATGAAATTAGTACGTATAATATGATGTCATGAGCATCAAAATGAGACAAGAACATTAGAATGTATTGTTCTTGACTCCACAGAAATATAATTTTAAAATATGAGCACAATGAATACATTAGAGCTAGATATAGCATTATATGTAATCTGCAGGAGAAAAAAAAACAAAAACTTTTGCTTCATGTAAGTAATATTTTATAAGAAAACCATCTAAATAGTAATATTATTTTAGACAAGTCAAACATATAAAGTGATATGCAATGTCATCACAATAATCTTAAAACATACGAATTACATATAGGACTAGAGCTAAAATAATAAATATTAAATCTTCCATGCAGCAAAATTTTCACCAATATGTCCCCTAGAGGAAAGGGCATAAACGAAATAATTTAAAAATGGGACTTCATCAAAATAAAAAACTTCTGCACAGCTAAAGAAAATATCAGCAAATGAAAAAGGAACCAATCATATTGGAAAATATATTTGCAAATGATACCTTGGAAAGGATTTGATTTCCAAAATATATAAAGAACTCACATAACCCCACTCCAGGAAGATAAACAACCCAATAAAAAGACATACAAAGGGCCCAGAGACATATGAAAGGATGATGAGCTTCATTAGATATCAGAGAGATGAAAAATAAAGCCACAATGCAATACCACTTCACACTGGTCAGAATGGACATCAGAAACAAATCAGCAAATAATAAGTGCTGACAAAGTTGTGGAGAAAAGGGAACCCTAGTGCACTGTTAGTGGGAATGTAGACTGGTATGGCCGCTTGGGGAAAACAGTATGGAATTTCCTCTAAACAATGAAAATGGATCTGCCTTTCCACGCCTGCAATTCCACTGCTGAGAGTACACTCTAAGAACCCTGAAATTCCAATTCAAAAGAACCTATGCACCCCAATGTTCATAACAGCACAATTTACAATACTCAAGTGTTGGAAGCAATCTAAGTGCCCATCAGTAAATGAATGGATCAAAAAACTGTGGTACAAGATGTGAGGGCAATTTGGCTGTGACATTTGTCACCCCATTGATCGCCAGGGTTGTTTTGGCTGACCTGGCTGACTAGGTGGGTGTTCCTTCCTTCCTAACTGATACATGTGCATCTTTCCCAAAGCTGCATGCTCAGTTGAAAAGGACAACCTTAAACAACAACAACAAAAAATCAAAACAAACAAACAAAAAACCCTGTGGTACATTTATACAATGGAATACTATGCAGTGGAAAGAAAGAAGGACAGCATGGATGGATCTGGAGTGCATTAGGTTAAGTGAAATAAGCCAGGTGGTGAAAGACAAATACTATCTGATCTCATCTTTAAGTGAAGCCTAATCAACAAAACAAGCAAGCAAAATATAACCAGAGACATTAAAATAAAGAACAAACTGACAGTAATCAGAGGGGGGAGGGTAGTGGGATAACAGAGGAAAGAAGGGGAAGGGTCATGAAGGAACATGTATAAAGGACACATGGACAAAGCCGAAGGGGAGTAGGTTCCAGGGTAGGAGATGGGGATGGGTGGAGCGGGGGAAAGTTGTGGGGGGGGAAGGCGTGGAATGGAGACAACTGTACTTAAACAACAATAAAAAATAAGAAAATAAAAAAGGAGTATTAAATCTTAAAGCTATAATAAATTATAAGTTTATTAAATTTTTTAAATAAAGGAAAAGGAAGACTCTTAGTTTATCTTTATTTTCTTATAGATAACAAGATGTGCTTAATCTAGCTGTAGCTTGTACTGTTTGTAAGTTGAAATGTGAGCACTTACAAATCTTCATCACTGTGCTGAGTACAGTAAAAGCATTTTCTCTTTGAATTCTAACCATTATTCTATGAGGTTGGTATAGTGGGCAGAGTGAAATTATTTATTTTATGGGGACTGGTTTGCGATTAGGTGAAAATTTCATTATTTATTATTAGAGAAATCAAAATTTCTTTACAAAATTCCTTAGAGGAAGGTGCACATGAGAGATTAATACAAAATTTCTTTACAAATTCTTACAGCTGGATTTGCTCTGGTAGTGGGTTAAATCTTCTTAACTCAGGAGTTAAATCTTCAAGTATCACATAAAGGAGTTAACTTGCTTTTTATGAAAAGAAGATATTTTAAGTACCAATTGATATTTATAAGAGTTTGTATTCAGTATGTATTCTACTGTTGTGACTGAGCAGTTATTAAATTGTTTTTGCAAAGGAGAATGAAAAACCACACCTAAAGAGACATTTTTCTATAAACAAATTTAAAAAACATGAGAAAATAATATGAGAATATTCACTGTTTAGTACTAAGTCTTAAGATTTTAATAAAGGGGAAAGTTTACTATCTTTATGATAGTACTTTTAATAATTGCAATGTACTTATTAAAATTTTTTGTGTATAATCAAGTTATAATGTTAGTGGCGCAGGTGCTTTTGATGTAGGAAGGCTTGAGTTCTAATTTGATTTAGATTTTATTTGGTGGCTCACCAGCATGCTTTTTCTAAGCATATGTGGCTAAAGAAAAATAATTTCAAATTTATAAGATGGTGGTTGTTTAGGTTTAAGGAGGTAACTATATAAAGCATCCTTGAAGTGACCCTAGTTAGTAGTAGATGCCCCCGAATCATTCACTCCACTTATGTTATTTCTAATTTCTTTTAGAAAAAATATTGAAATACATTGGGAAATGAATTTCCACCATTTCTATCATCACTTTAAATGTGACTTTGGTTAGATTCTAGAAGCTCTCTACACTGATATCTTAGAAAACATATTTTATTTCTGTTGTCCCTCTCTCGTTATTCCTGCTGTAAATCGTCCAATCTTCTACCTGGTTTATGGAAAGACTTGAAATGAGCAACAACAAAAAGAAACAAAAAAAGACCTAAGTGATCTTTGCTCAACGTTTTCACGTCTCATAGCAGAGGATACTATTCCAAAGCACACAGGTGTGTTCCGCGAAGTTTTTGGTGCAGGATCCCTCAGACAGGGGCTGTGTCTGTTTCTCCACCACTGTTTCTGCCATTCCTATTGGAAAGGCTGGTATTCACTATTCTTTCAGTAAATATTGGTGGAATGAAGAAAGAGATGAATTAAAACTCATCCAATACACAGAGGATATTTCCTTAGTTTCCCCAAGAATATTTAACTTTATACAGATGGCTACACCATGCTCATATTTCTTTCTATCATTTACTAAGTATTTCTTGAAGAAGGTAAAAAGTATGTGTTTTATCTACTCAGTAGAAAAATAATATTTATTAGAGCAGGGGTTGGCAAACTATGGTCTATGGACCATGCGGCCTGCTTTTGTAAACGCATTTTTGCTGGAACACAGCCGTGCTCATTCGTTTCGTTATTGTCTGTACATGTTTCCTGGTTGCCATGGTAGAACTGAGTCATTGCAGGAGAGACAGTGTGGATCACAGAGGCTAAAACATTCGCTATCTGGCTCTTTATAGAGAAAATCCCCCCTCATTTTATAGGAGTAAGATAGAGATTCTAACAGCAGTGTTTAGTAATTTGCTGCATTATTCAGAAAACTTTCTGGAGAAAATATCATGTGATCATACTCAGCCTGATAGAGAAAAAACATATACTTTTTAAAGCTATGAAATAGATTTTGTTAAAAGTATTTAAAAAATTATACATCGAAATAAGTGCAGTCTCCTATGGCACACCTATTTCAATCCTCCCAATGGTGAAAACACGTTTGACCTCTTACGCTACATTTAAATGTGGAAGCAGGGAAGTTTCCTTTCAGAGGCGTAATGTGACAAAACAATGAGTCTGACAACTGGGTTGTGCAGTTTTAGTTTGAAAATTTGAAGCAAGGGGGCTTATTTCCTTCTGCGGCCTATGATCTGACTCTGAAGATAACTCCAAAGTATTAAAAATGTTTTATATAAAAGAAGCATTAGGAAGTTGTTTGTTTCCAAAGAAAAAAATCCCTAAGTTGCAACACCCTAAAATTTAGAGCCACACAAGCTATGAGCAGGGCACGCAAACATCAGTGGATGGCGTCATAGGCACTATCATAACAATTTTGTGTATCAACCTTTATTCTGATCCCTTAGCTTTGATAAACATTTGGATCAAACAAAAATTATTAATCAGAATAACACACTGAATGGTCAAATAAATTAAAATGCAGTTTTGTCTAAAGTAAATTACAGAGGATCAGATAATATCCTTATTTGTTTAGTAAACTGACAATTGATTCTTACTCTGTTCAGGCAGTCTGACAGTATACATTTTGATGACATTGGTTGTGAAACATATCTCAGCTGGAACATTATTTCTTAAAAATTTAAGGGCATTAAATATTGCCTTGCAGATGATCACAACATAATGCCCATTTTTGCCATATGAGAGAGACAGATGAAAGTCGTCAGGGGTCATGAGAAAAAACAAAGCAGATCATGTGCAGGTTAAACTAAGTGCCAACTTGGGATAATATCCACTTTTTGAAGTGTCAGGAATGATAAGGGAGCTTTAAAAAGTGATCAATAAATATAAAATGACATAAATGACAGAAAATAACATCTTAAATTGATAGATTATTATGTTTTAAAAAGAGATTGACTTATGATGCAAGGAATACCATGGTGACTGTCTATGTCTTAGTTTTAAGCAGGATGTAGACATGGAAATCAAAGATAATATTCCAGTATTGAATACACCCTGTTCTCTGAAAATGACTGTGGAACACACAGAATAACTAATGTTTCCTTTTAATCCTTTCCTATTCAATTAGAAATCAACACATCTCCTCTTTACATCTTCTAAATTGGCTTCTTTTTCTGTATTTAATATCTCAATAATTGGAACTACCATGAACTGAGTTGGTCACTCGCATCCTCCTTCCCCACTCTCACAACCAGTCAACAAATTCTATCAATGGTAACTGAGTTACATTCTTGTCCTCCCCTTGTCTCCATTCTCACTGCTTCTATTTTGGTTAAGATTATTAGCATAGCTAATACAATCTACTTATAAGATTACAAGTCCCTGCATAATTGTGTTGTCCTTCACTGGACTGAAGTAATGGAGATTTAAATGAATAATAATACTCTTTTCTTAGCACACATCATTTTTTCTATGCAAACAATGAGGCTATACAAATACCTGTGTTTGTCTGCCAGTGTATATATATATAAGAATGTTTTTAGTGGGTTTATGTACCTAAAATTAAAATTACCAGGTTATAGTGTATGAATATGTCTAATTACAGAGTAATCCCAGTTTTCTCAAATAACTATACTAATTTACATCTGTACTGGCATAATATATAAGCAATACTCTTGATTCACGCTTGCTACAACACTAGATATTGTCAAAATTTTTAACCTTTGTCAAGAAAATATACAAAAATATTTTTAAAATATTTTATTTATTTATTTTTAGACAGAAGGGAAGGGAGGGAGAAAGAGAGGGAGAGAAACATCAATGTATGGTTGCCTCTCATGTGACCCCCACTGGGGACCTGGCCTGCAACCCAGGAATGTGCCCTGACTGGGAATCGAACCGGCGACCCTTTGGTTCGCAGCCCGTGCTCAATCCACTGAGCTACACCAGCCAGGGCTATATGAAAATATTTTTTCTTCATTTTTCTAATCACTAAAACAATGGAATATGTTCTATTATTAGCTCTACCTTTGCTTTGTTCCTGCCCCAATGTAACCACAGAATACACATGTGCAAATGCATACACACTCACATACATGGTCACACACTCACACATCTGTTACTTACATAGTTTTAACCCATCTTGTGTCAAAACCTAACCATTATCACCTCTTGGAAGATTTCATTTTTTTCTCCCTGATTTCTTCTATATCTGGTTTAGGTTCACACCTATGCTCACCCTACAACATTTTCTATTTCTTCTATCATAGCATGTAAATATCCCTTATTCAAATGGACATTTACTTGTTTGGATATCTAAACAGGAGCACAAGAAATCAGTGACTATTTATCTCACATACTAGTGTATTTTTATTGCATAATGGGATGAATACTAGAGCTTCTTAAGTGTTTCTTTATCTCATCTTAAAATACATTGGTACTGATCCTAGTGAACTAAAATATGAAAAAAGAGTTTTCCACTTAATGGTATTACTTTGTGGCATTAATATTTCTTATTTTCTTGTCTTAGTTTTCAGTATGTTTAAAGTATGAGTATGTTTGTATATGTGAGAAATTCAAATAATACAGATTTACATATATAAATATATAATTTTGTCACACATATTGCAATCCAAAATTATATTCTTGAGACTTTAGCAGCATAACTACCAGAATATGAAACACCTGATGACTCCCAAATACCCCCCGCCAATGATTTCTGTTTGCTTCAAAATAGCTGCTCTACAAAATACCCAAACTATCCTATCAAATAACTCATGGTTTCCCACTGCCATATTTATCCTCTTTTAATCCAGGTCTCTGGATTATTGATTCAATCATTCCACAAGTGCTTTTGAGCCCTTGCACATTCCAGGTATCTCTCTATGGTTAAGATTCAGTTGCGATCAGTGTAGTCAGGTCTATTGTCCTTGAAGAACTTCTACTCAGGAAAGAGAAATCAATATTATACAAACAAATAAATAAATACCAATTATAACTTCAGAGTCCACTGCTAGAGCAATCACAATGGTTGCTATTTCATAAACAGCAATAAAGAAGGCCGCTCTGATAAAGTGACAGTTGAGCTGAGATCTTAATAATGAGAAATCTGGCTCAGGTTTAAATCTTTGAAATTAATTAAAGAAATCTCTTTGTTGCCAGGTTTTTAATGCCCTTCTGAGACTGCCAATATTATGCCAAGGATGCCACCTCTGGAGAGTTCCAAATGCTCCCTCATCCTACAGCTGGCCAGAGTGGTGCTGGATTCTTTGCACAGGAGAGAAAAAGGGCCCTCTCCTTTGTCCCCAGTGACATATGCCTTCAAGCACGCCAAGGCTTTACCAAAGATGCCATTTACTTCAGCTACTCTCTTCCAATCATAATCTCCTGCAGGCAATTTACAAAACTTCAACAGCAAACTGCACCAGATGGCATGGCTCAGTTGGTTGGGCATCAACCTGCAATATGAAGGGTAACCAGTTTGATTCCTGGTCAGGGCACAAGCCTGGGTTGAGGGCATATCCCTGGTTGGGGGAGTACAAAAAGACAATCAATTGATGTTACTCTCACGCTGATTTTTTTTTTTTCTCTCTCTTTCTCCTTCCTTTCCCCTCTCCAAAAAAACAAAACAAAACAAAACAAAACAGAACAAAACAACCCGAACAATAATAAATGTTTCTGTGTGTTTTTCAGATTCTCTCTTTACAAGCTTGAGAAACCAATACCCTCCCCCTCCACTCCTCTAAGATATTAGCCATCAAGGTAAATCTCTGTCACAGAGAAGAAAGTGTATAGACTGTAATGAAGAAGATCTGGATACAAAAACTTACTTAATTTCTGTTGTATTTAAAAAGAGAGATGCAATTTAATGGTATACTATGTTGGAATCACCCACTTACTTTCCAAGAAGTATAAGGTTGCAGTTTGCTAGACTCAAATAAAAAGTACTCAGCAGGGCATCTGTATCAAAAGGAGTAGATGCCCAGTTACCACCCTGAACGATTCTGTCAGTAGAGAATATAGTTTAGAAATCACCAGCAAGCCAATGAGACCATGGTGCATACACTAATCTTTGAGAACCACTGTTCTCTGTGACAGCAAAACCAAGAGTGACACTTGAGCTGACTCAAGACAAACAGGACTGTATGTTTTCCACGGCTAGTGTAAAAAAAGTAAATACTAAACACCAGGTGGCTTAAACAACAGTAACTTATTTTCTTTCTGTTTTGGATGTTTGAAGTCCAATATCAAGGTTTTGGTGCGGTGGGTTCCTTCTGAGGCTCTGAGGAAGAATCTTTTCCAGACCTCTTTCCTACCTTCTAAGGACAACTGGTGATCCTTGGTGTTCCCTTGTTTGTTGATCCACCACAATATTCTATGCCTCACCTTGACCTGGTGTTTTCCCCGTGTCTCTGTCTTTCCTTTTCTTAAAAAGTTGAGTTGATAGCCCTGGCTGGTGTAGCTCAGTGGATTGAGCACGGGCTGGGAACCAGAGGGTCCCAGTTCGATTCCCAGTCAGGGCACATGCCTGGGTTGTGGTCCGGGTCCCCGGTGAGGACCATGTGAGGAGCAACCATACATTGCTGTTTCTCTCCCTCTCTGTCTCCCTCCCTTCTTCTCTCTCTAAAAATAAATAAATAAATAAATCTTTAAAAAAAGTTGAGTCGTAATATATTAAGGGTTTACTGTACTCGTTACATCTATAATTATCCTATTTCCAATTAAGGCCACATCCTGAGGTACTGGGGTTAGGACTTCAACATATCTTTAGGGGGCAACACAATTCAACCCATAACAGAAAATAGAACTGTACATTTAGCCAAGAGCTCTCATGATAATATGAATCAACATTTTCTGGGGAGCAGGACAATGTTGCAGATTCCTAGCCACACCTCTGGACTCAGGATTTTCAAGGCAATTGACCCTACATTGGGCATTGTTAAGAGACCTGTACAAATTTTAAAATCACTATTGTAAACTGCTGTACTAATGTTACTATGGGAATGTTTGTGATATTCATAACATAGTAGAACACTTTTTGACATTGAACTTGGGATACAATAGAATACTGAATTTTAAGTTAGCCTGGTAGTATTGAGTATTGGTTGCTATGCTACAAAAGGAAATAAATTCTTTGAAATTGATTTATCTGAAAATTAAATATCTTATAATGAATGACTTCTCTGTTTCTATCACATTTTCATATATCTGTATTTCTGTTTTGTGCTAATCTTTATTCTTTCTTTAATTATTGTTTACATTTCTCTTCTTATTTTTCGGAGCAGTGAGAATTCTTTTACAAATACACATTCAATTTAACACATTCACAGTACTTACTTACTATGTATTTCTTTTGGTGCTAAAAGCCGTGGAAATAATGTCCTTTAAAAAATAGCTACTGTGAAATGTGAAAGGAAATACTTGTCAAATTTTAATATGCATAAGAATCAACTTGGGGTCTTGTTAAAAATAGATTCTGATTCAGTAAATTTAGGGTGGAACCTGAGATTCTTCATTTCTAACAAGCTCCCAAGTGGTGGTGCTTCTGGTTTGTGACACATGCATTGAGGAGGAAGTTGATAAGAAACAAAAGGGAGGCACTTGGAAAATGCTAATGCAACACAAATAGGGAAAAACATTACAGAGAAAAAGGATGTAGATTTTGGATTTCAAATACCCCTCAGAGTTAATTGTTCAAAAGAATAAAGAATACCCTTGGCATTAGGAATGGAATAAGTGAGTGAGGGTTCATAAGTGAAGAGCAAGAACCGGTAGTAATTGTGGTTAGATCAATGCTTTTGAAAATACACTTGTTGCAAAAAAACAGATTCTTAGAACACAATTAATAAATGATCATTTAGAATTCATGAGACTCTCATAAGTAAATTCTCAATTCCTCTGATCTGCCCCCTGAAGTTGACAGCCCTGTGCTTATATTGTAGTCCTGAGCTTCAGGTTGCATGCCTGTGGGAGGGAAGGAAATAGTGTTCTGAGGGTATCTTTGAACACCCCTTGGGGCCAAGTAGTGAAGAGCATTCCAACCCTTGTCCAAGAATTTAGATTTTAGTTTTCAAAAGTAGTAGTCAGACTTTTTCAATGTTTTCTTCTTATCAGAAGAAAAATTGAGCACACCTCTATATGTGTCATTATTTTACTATATGCAAGTATAGTCATATTCCTATATTATTTCATGTTAAATCACAACCCTCTAACTGATACAGGCCTGAGGACATTAGCTTTATGAGTAGACCAATAGTGACCTATTTCTACCTTTGATTTTATATGAAGTTGACACATTAATTACTTTTAATTGTCTTAACATTGTTTTTTGTCAATATAAACATTTATTTAATCATAAATACGAATTGTCATGGAGCTTAAATTAAAGTAAGCCCAAGGTGCTAAAACCTGCTTTAGAAGCAGCAGTCCTCTTTGTGTTTTTATTCTCTCTCTCTGTCTCTGTTTCCTCCCCTCTCTCTCCCTCTTTCTTACTCTCTTCTGCTAAAATAAGAGAAAAAAAAAAAAGACAGAGTGAAATTGAGCTCTTGGATTTTATGATTCCCCTATGCACCCTATTTACCTATTTATATTAAAGCAGGAAATGTTTATATCCTATTGACTTAAACAGTGTAATTATTTATAGATTTATTAGTTGTCAATTTTATGATAAGTTTAATGAAATGTTCCCCAGTCCCTCCAAATATAAAAGATGTTTAAAGAGTATGATAATGCTCAACAATTGAGAGAATATAACCAACAAGGGGGAACTTATGTGGTAATAACCAAGCTGAATTGTGGTAATGTGACTGTTTTCTTCCAACAATCTTATTCACTTCTTTTTATGCTTTGGATAAACTATCCTACATAGTAGTGAATAACTAGTAATGGATTGTATCCCAGCTGTGAGCAGTTTTGTGGTTAGGGAGCAGCCAGGGTTTGCCAATCACAAGTAATGTATAAAACAAGTAAAACTTTAGTAATTTTCAGTGAATAATTCTATTTTAGGATGGAAAATGATGGCCATGTGGCACAATTCTTTAATATGATCATATCTGTGTTTAAAACTCAAGAATTGGGAAATTAATAAATTAGAGAATTCATATTAGTTAACTCACATTATTAGGCAAGTTGTTTTAAATCCTCAAATCTTTGTTACCCCCCTCTATAAAGTAGGGGATTAAATAAGATTTTTTAAAATAAATTTCACATAGAAAAAAATTATTTACAGCTTCCTCCATAAGTACTGGTTCCTTCTCTTCTTCTTATGTTCTCAGTTTTGGAAGTCCCAGAACTCAGTTGCAGGGTTTTCCTCTCCATCCTGTGGTTTTAGACACAGACATTCTTTGGAGATATGGTGGGTTCAGTGTGAGATCACCAAATAGAGAAAGCATTGCAACAAAGTGAGTCATAAACTTCTGGTTGGTGGAGGATCTTCCCTTCAATTTTTAGAAGCTGTAACATCAGCCCCGATGGCATAGCTCAGTTGGTTAGAGTGTGGCCCTGCTACACCAAGGTTGCGGGTTTGATATTCCATCAGGGAACATGCAAGGAGCAACCAATGAATGGATAAATAGGTGGAAAGAGAAACTGAAGTTTTACTCTCTCTCTTTCTGAAAATAAATAAATATTAAAAGCAAAAACAAGAGCAATGGGAGAGGATCCAAGATGGTGATGTAGTAAATGGATATTATATTAATCTCCTCTCAGAACCAAACTGGAATTACAACTAATTATAGAAATTTAAAAAAAAAAATCATCCTGAGTAATCAACAGAACACTAGCTGGAGAGAAGACTTATAACCAAGGACTTGTGGGAGGAATCACACCACCACAATGAGACTGGTAGTAAAGGTAGAAGCCTGAGAGGGCTGGGAGCTCTCCCACAGGCAGCAGCTGAAGTTCTGGAGGGGTATTTCAGTGGCCTAAGAAGTGTGGGGTCAAAACCCCAACCTGGGCTCACCAGCCTAGAGCAGCAGAATTGGGAAAGAGACCCAAATAACATCCATCTGTGAAAAGCAGTGGGGTTTCTGTCCATCAGAGAGAGATGAGTAGAGATACAGAGACCCTCTTAAAGGGCTAACACACAAACTTTTGTTTGCAGTCACTTACACTTACCTACAGCAGAGGGAGAGCAGAACAGGCAAATTCGAAATGAGTGTCTGGGATTGGTGGCTCTGGGGAGAGAGCTGAAGTTGCCAGACAACAGGATACCTACACTGAGTCATCCCCCATACTGCAAAAGCCATTATTCTCAAGCAGAACACTCCCCACCTTGTGGCATCAGCCTGGGGGTAAGCCATAGTCTCACCCACAGGAAACCTCTTGCCTCACCCTGTGGAGCTTAAGACCTGTGGAGGAGTACAGCTGGAAGCACTTTCATGAGTAAGCCTAACAGAAGGCCTGAAGGCAAAGGTAGACCTCTGAAAACTTTAACTAACCTTCCACTGGGCCCAGTGATACTAAAAGCTGGCTTTGGTGTGCAGCTTGGTTCTTTCTGCACACAGCCAGGCCAAGCAAAGAGAGCCACAAGCTATGGATCACTGAAAGATCCAAACAAGTTGGCCAGGGCCAGTCACAGGGAATGTCTGACATTGTCTTCCACCAGAGTCTCTGCAGATCTACCTAATACGTAGAAACAAACACAAGCAGGCAGCCAAATGGGAAGATGAAGAAACAAGCCCCAAAATGAAAAAGAATTCTCCAGAAGAACTAAATGAAGACATGCAATTTATCAGATATAGAGTTTAAAATAATGAATAGAAGGATGCTCAGCAGCATGAAAAAATACATAGAAATCGTAAAAAAGGACCAGTTAGAAATAAAAAATGCAATATCAAAAGAAAGAAAGAAGAAGAAAGAAAGAAAGAAAGAAAGAAAGAAAGAAAGAAAGAAAGAAAGAAAAGAAAGAAAGAAACTCCCCTAATTTGGTGAAAAAAAAAAAAGACACAGAAGTCCAGGAAGCTCAGAGAGTCCCAAACAATTTGGATCCAAACAGGCCTGCTAAGATACATCTTCTTCTTCTTCTTTTTTTTTTTTTTTTTTTTTTTTTTTTTTTTTTTTTTTTTTTTTTTTTTTTGAGTGAAGGTAGATTTCTTTTGCTTTTCTTTTTCTTTTTCATTTTTTTATTGTTGATCTAGTTGTCTTCATTTCCCCCCCAGCACTCCTTGCACCCCAGCCATCCCCACTTCCTACCCCACTTTGGTTTTGTCCATGTGTCCTTTATACATGTTCCTGAAAATCCTTCCCCCTTTTCTCCTCATTATCCCTCCACCTACTCCCTTCTGGCTGTGGTCAGTTTGTTCTTAATTTCAATGTCTCTGGTTATATTTTGTTGCTTGTTTGTTTTGTTGATTAGTTTCCACTTAAAGGTAAGATCATATGGTATTTTCCTTTCACCACCTGGCTTATGTCACTTATCATAATGCTTTCCAGATCCATCCATGCTGTTGCAAAGGGTAGGAGCTCCTTCTTTCTTTCTGTTGCATAGTATTCCACTGTGTAAATTTACCATAGCTTTTTGTCCATTATTTACTGGTGGGCACTTAGGTTGCTCCCAGCATTAGGCTATTGTAAACTGTGTTGCTATGAACACTGGGGTGCATAGGTTCATTTAAATTGGAGTTTCAGGGTTTTTAGGATGTAATCCCAGCAGCGGAATTGCTGGGTCCAAAGGCAGTTCCATTTTTAGTTTTCTGAGGAAATTCCATACTGTTTTCCACAGTGTCTGTACCAGTCTGCATTCCCACCAACAGTGCACTAGGGTTCCCTTTTCTCCAAATCTTCTCCAACATTTGTTTGTTGATTTGTTTATGATGGCTATTTTCACTGGTGTGAAGTGGTATCTCACTGTGGTTTTAATCTGCATCTCTCTGATGGCTATTATCAGTTTGGTGGGTATTATCTCATGTGCCCATATGTAGGATTTGGTAAGCTGGTTTCTGGATTTCTCTGAGCAATTTACTGCATCTGTACTTTTGTTGTGTTCCTGTGAGGAGGGAAGTTTAGGAGCCTCTTATGTTGTCATTTTGGTTGACTCTCCCATACCTACATTATTCAACCAAAATAGACATGATTTTAAATACTATCACAGAATCTAAGGACAATATTTATCCATTCTAAAGCTCATTTTCTTCACCTGCAATCATAGGAGAAACAGAAACCCCAATTTATATAGCTTTAGAAGACTAAATGACACAATATAAAAAACAGAACAGTTTCTGTTACTTAGTAAATAAATATTAATTATAATAATTATTGCCATGTAATGTATGCTTCATTTCCAAATATAAATTTTTGAGTTATAACTCATAATATTCTCCTTAGAATACTAATACAAATATTATTTCTCCTTAACTTTTTCTGATACTTTCTCATTATTTTTATATATGTATATATTTTTAAATTCTCTCTACTTTTTTGTCAAATATCTCAAGTTGACTTGTTTCTAGAGCTATCATAAATATTTGCCTTTAAATTCTTATTTTAACAAAAATTGAAGTTATATTTTTAATGAATACAAGCTAAAAGAGAAGCTGGTCATACTGAATACTGAATTTCTTTCTTTCTTTAAATTGATTTGAAATGATTAAACATAATCCTTTATATCAATAATCTCCTTAAGCCTGGATAAATATAATTTCACATTAGTTAAAAATACCATAATATTATTGCTTTTAGAAAATATAGAGATTAAGCAAACCAGCAAAAATTAGATATTTATTTTATAAAAATAATATATTTCTTTGTAATTTTTTATTTATTTATTTTTTACTTTATTGTTGTTCAATTACAGTTGTCTGCATCCTCTCCCCTCCCCTCCCCCTCCAATCCCACATCCCTTCCCTGCCTACCTCCCCTGCCCTTGGTTCTGTCCATGTGTCTTCATAGTGGTTCCTGAAAACCCTTCTCCTCATTGTCCCCTCCCCCCCTGGCTATTGTTAGACTGTTCTTAATTTCAATGTCTCTGGTTAAGTTTTGCTTGCTTTTTGCTTTTGTTGATTATGTTCCTGTTAAAGGTGAGATCATATGGTATTTGTCCCTCACCGCCTGGCTTACTTCACTTAGCATAATGCTCTCCAGTTCCATCCATGCTGTTGATAGGGTATAAGCTCCTTCTTCCTCTCTGCTGTGTAGAATTCCATTGTGTAAATGTACCATAGTTTCTTGATCCACTCATTTGCTGATGGGCATGTAAGTTGTTTCTAGCACTTGGCTATTGTGAATTGTGCTGCTATGAACATTGGAGTGCATAGGTTCTTTTGAATTGGTTTTCAGGGTTCTTAGGATATAATCCCAGTAGTGGAATTGCTGGGTCAAAAGGCAGTTCCCTTTTTAGTTTTCTGAGGAAGTTCCATACTGTTTTCCATAGTGGCTGCACCAGTCTGCATTCCCACCAACAGTGCAGTAGGGTTCCCTTTTCTCCACATCCTCTTTAACAGTTATCTGTTGCTTTGTCTTTGTAATTTTGATTTTCATCTGCCTAATCACTGTGCAGATTTTTATTTGGCAACTGTTTTCTAGCCTGTGAAATGCTAACGAGAGGAACAAAGAAAGTTTATCATGGTCACCATACACATTGGAATAATTAGATGTGACCTAGTAATAGTTCTGAGCATATGGTCTTAAGTATCAGCATTTAATATAAATTGTTTCTTTCATACTTCATATTTTATCTAATGAAAGAAAATATTCAAATCTCTTCTTATTTTGGTAGAATCAATACTATACTGATCATAATTTTTCATTCCTTTTTATTCTAACTGACTTCTGGAAACTTGAACCTGTCAATGCTTTAATTGCATTGTATGACTTCATTATCAGCTGTTTTTTGTTAATTACATGTTAATTAGATGAGAATTTGAGATAAACAGTCTATTTTAAAATAAATGAGGTCTATTGGAAAACATAGAGCCATTGTTAATATAAGAACAATGGTTTGCACAACATTGGTATAAACTGGCAGCCAAGGAGAGTAGACTGGAATGCTCATTCATGAACAATGATGACTTCACTATACTAGTCAGTGGGAGTGGTAGAGACCCTTGAGTGATCACGTGTACTATATGGCTGTCTCATTCAAAATGAGTGAGTAAAACAATGAATCTGCATCAAATTTTGCATTAAGTGTGAACATTCCTCCGCAGAAACTATTGGGATGATTCAGAAGGCTGTAGCTATGTGCAGATGGTGACTGCCAGCTTCATCACAACTATGCACCCATTTATGCATCATGGATTGTGAAGAGTTTTTTGGCAAAACATCAAATCACCCAGGTGACTTAGTCCTGCAGCAGCCCAGACTTTCCACTCTGTTACTTCTTGCTTTTCCCAAAAATAAAATCACCTTTTAAAGGGAAGAGATTTCAGACCATCAATGAGATTCAGGAAAGTACAAGAGAGCAGCTGATGGTGATTGGAACTGATTGGAACTATGTAAACTCCCAAGGTGCCTACTTTTGAGGGGAACCAAGGTGTCATTGTCCTATGTACAATGTTTCTTGTATCTTGTATCTTCTTCAATAAATGTATCTTTTTCATATTACATGGCTGGATATCTTCTGGACAGATCCATTTCTTCTGTAATAAATATACTGAGCTATCTATTAAGAGAATTGTGTGATTTCAGCATAGTTTAGTAAATTTTTAGTTATTTATATCAGTGAACAATTCATATAGAAAATGAGTCCTCAGCAGTCAAAAACAGCACATTACAGCCAATCAACCTATCACAGCAGGAACTCAGCTGAAGAAAAACTTTCTATGCCAAGTGGCACCACAACTGATAAATAATAATGACAAATAAAAGGCTAATGAGAATTGAGTACTGCATCCCCCATATCTCTAAAACCAAAATAACATGCTGAGAAATTAATCAGAATGTACTTGTTACTTTATAATGGAAAGGTACATGTAGCAAATTGAAACTTCCACTGTATCTTTTTACTACAGAGCCCATATAGTGTAAATATGTGACTACAAAGGGACAGTGAAATACACTAACACCAATACAGTAGGAAAAGCAATTGAATCTCTGATGCAGGTTATGAGATCTAAGTATATTTCCTATATGAAGTAATAATACAATAGAACAGTTTACACATGTATCTCATATAATAAATTTTATAAGATAATACAATAGGAAAAATGTAGGAGAAAATAGGTTGCAAACATTTTATATTCAAATAAACAATTTATGTAAGAAATTGCACTAAGTGAAATAAGCAAGGTGGCGAGAGACACTTGCCATATGATCTCACCTGTAAGTGGAACCTAATCAACAAAACAAACAAGCAAGCAAAACAGAACCAGAGACAGTGAAACAAAGAACAAACTGACAGTAATGAGAAGGGAGCAGAGAGAGTTAATGGGGGAGACTGGGGGAAGGGTCATCAAGGAACATGTACACAGGACCCATGGACACAGCCAAAGAGGATGGGATCCAGGGTGGGAGGCGGGATGGGTGGGGTGGGGGGAGTGGTGGAGGAAAGTGGAAACAACTGTACTTGAACAACAATAAAAAATTTAAATTTAAAACATCAATAAAAACTCTTCATTAATAATATTTTCTATTTTTCTCACTTAGATGTCCCAATAAGTAGTGTCACCTATTGCTACAACCTTTGATTTATCTACAATACCTCAATGTTAACCTTATTCTCACTAACAAAAAAGATAAGGTTCTCAGAAGTTGTCTGTGTCTTCAGTAGGTGAAATAAAGACAGAATGATACAATTTTGCTCCTACTTAAAAAATTTAACCTTACTTTTGCTGAACAGTAAAAAAACACTTCCAGGAATACAAAGGGCTCTGTTTAAATGAGCTTCCCTAAACAAGATGGGATCATTTAAGAATTAATAAAACAATACTTCTCTGAAAAAAACATGAATATATGATATACTCAAAATATGTTAAAGAATGAGTATATATAAATGAATTTGAGCTGTTTACAGAAATTACTGATTATAAGTATATTCAAGTTATATGCTAATTTCATAGTGGTCAACATTTAAAATCTCATTATATTTATTTGACAAAAAAGTAATTAAATCTATTTTCAGGGGTAGCAAAAATCTAAGTGAGTAAAATCAGTCAACAAAATATTTAAGACTGTAAATATTTATACTGAATTTATTAATCCCATGAAAATATGTTTATCTATTACTGGTTTCACACTGGAAAAATGACATTTTTTATTTATTTTTATTTTTTAAAAATAATTACTTCATTGTTGTTCAATTACAGTTATCTGCATCCTCTCCCCTCCCCTCCACCTCCTCCAACCCCACCTCCCTCCTGAAAAATAACATTTTTTAAAGTTTAAAGTTTTATCTGATGGATTTCTTATTTTATCTTTTTCATCTGTATAATCAGAAATTGACTGGATAAATGTCGGTTTGAGTGAATGGATTTTTTTCAACACCCCAGAACACCCTCTCTAGTCTCTCTCTATCTTTCTCTCACACACACACACACACACACACACACACACACACAAGTAAGAGACTACAAAGGCAAAACCAATGGTACATTTAGGGGATACCGGATTGTCCAAAGTAAAGTCTAAGTAGAATCTTGCTGGAAGCTAGACCTAGGTCCAAAAGATGTAATCTTAGGTCTTTAACTCCAGTATAACATTACAGTTGCCACAGCATGCAAGAGATGCTCATTATATTTTGCTCCATTAAGAGAATGTATTTGTTACCCTAGGTTAAAGAAAGAAATATATTATTGAAAATTTTGTGTAGTTTATGTTGGCAATGTAAGTACAGAATTAAATTTCGGTAGCTTTGCTTTATGTATATATACTTGTTTATGTTGACTTGAAGTGTTAAATTAATCTGAGTCATGATATTTACATATATGGTTCATTAACCTGATAAGCAAGGCATTCTAAGTGCGTAAGAATATGTTGCTCATAAAATTTATATATTTGACATGGATGAACCTAGAGATTATTATGTTAAATGAAATATATTGAACAGAGCAAGAAACATACCATATGATTTCACTTATTTGTGCAATCTAAAAAACAAAACAAATGAGCTAACAAAACAAAACAGAAACAAGCTCATGGACACAGAGAACAAGCTGATATTTGCCAGAAGAAAAAGGGCGAGGGGATGGTCACAAAGAGGAATAGGTTGAGAATGTACAGTCTAAGAAATATAGTCAAAACCTGGTCTAGTGACAGATGGATACTAGATTCATTGTGATCATTACTTTATAAGGTATATAAATATTGAATTACTAGTACATGGTAATTCTGAAATTAATATAATATTGTATGTCAACTATACTTAAAAATAAAATTTTAAATGTGTATATTTGCCTTGTTAAATTTTTGAATTGATTAAGATAATCAGACACAAATTACATTTTTGATTATAGCTTAAAGTCTAAGTGAATTTTTAAATTGAGTATATAAATAGAGGCAAATGTTTAAAATATATTTTAATCTCTCAAAGGTATAAATTAGTTGAAACCAAGTAAAATGACTAATCTCATTTTATGGATAATTACTAGATTAAAATAAGGTTGATGATTCAAGGAAAAATGAATTTAAACATTTCAACTACAATAATTGAAATATTAATGAAAACAAAAGTAACTAAAACTATTTCGTACTGTGTAAAAATTCTTCCTACAGACATTAAAAATAAAAAAGACCAAGGAGATTTAAATTGCATATCTTACTGCTTCTTATAGTGTTTATTTTCATCTAATGAATACAATGTTTTATCTATTTCATTTTGATGTTAGTAGTTTCAAAAATATTTTACAATTTTAAAAAGAGGCTAATATTTCTAATTGTAACCTTTTTTAACAAAAAATCTTCAAATTTGTATTCTGTGAATAAGACACTTAAGTAGCCATAAGATCGGGAATACTAAACCTTGTTCTGAACCAAGCAAAGTGACAAAATAAGAAAGACAGATAAATTCTTAAGTTAAATATAGTTTTATTAATGTAACTATGTTTAGATTACAATGTATTTTAGATTCTGTTGTTCAATTAGATAAAACAAAATTAAATATTTCATAACTCAAGAAGGAAAAACATGAAAAGCATATTATCTCCTTTAATTTAGATATTTTACAAACAACTAGCATGTTCCAGTGATTTCATTATAAGGTGATATCACTTTTTCTCCCCTCTCTCCCTCCCTCTTTGCCTTTTTCCTTCCTTTACTCACTCTGTCCTTTCTTCCTTCCATGATCTATTTCTCTGTCTTTTGTCTTTTCTTTCCTCTCTCCTCTGCATATCCTCCTTATTTTTCCTCATTCCTACTTTCTCTCACTACCTTTTATTATTTCTTTCCAAATATACATATTTTGATGATGTACAAAGCACTGCATTTTATATGATCAATTTATTCTCTTACTTTTACTGAGTGACTATCTCAATGTCCACATATCCAAGGTTTGAGAGTTAAGATCCGCAGTGGAAGTGTTACATATAAAGGTATATTATTTCTCTCATCACTAGTTCTACATTAGGAAAACTCACATCTTTTAAAGGTGAATGTTTTATCTGATAGAATCCATTCCCATGTATAATTTGGAATGTAAATGCTAGCTAAAAATTGGTTGACTTTATCATTCTATTCAACTCTGTGAATATGCACACACACATCAAAATTAAAAGGAAGAAGAAATAGTTTTTACTGATACTAGATAAATGCAAAAGTCTATAAAGTACAGTCACCAAATGTAATAAAATATAGCTAGAGAGAAGATGGGTAAATTAACGACTTCAGATTCTAAGTAATGTCAGGGATTTTCTATGCAACATCTGATTCGTTTCAAAAGACAAACTGAGCTGTACTCTGAGTGTAGCCGGGCCTCCTGGATAACAGGCCGGATCACTAGACAGTCAGACTGTACAGTTTGGAACGCGTGCATGCTGTCTGTCCTCAGGCCTCCTAACCAAGAGTTTGGAGAAGTTCCTTTTAAAATGAAAAATAACTAAGTAAAATATATCAGTACATTATTTTATATACTTTGTATATCACCCTTGACTCTGCCCTGAGTAGATCAAACTGATACAACGTCAAGACAATAAACCATAATAGCTTCTGTAGAATGACTCACCTGACTTGATTTATTTAATTTATTAATAGCTTATAAGAGAACCTATGTTATCTAATCTGTGAGAACTTCAAAAACTAAAACTAAAATATGGGGGTGTATTGAGTTATTTCTCAACTTTAAGCCTACTTTTTAAAACTCTGCTTTGTGATTATAGATGAAGACAAAACTTGGAAAACACATTTCTTCTTTGCTAGCCAACTGTTTGTTGGCTTTTACCAGCAGGAGGCAGTTGAGGAATGGTGAGCTCAGAAAAAGGGAGAAGCCACACACCTTTCCTATTTGCTCCTCCTTGTGTGTCCTCTTTATGCTTCCAGATCCATCAGTGTCGCCATAGCAACACGTTCTCACTCCCCTGTGAAAGTGTGTCCAGAAGCAGCAGTTGATTTCAGCTTGCAGTTTTCCAATCCTCAGAGAATGAGGCCCAACACACACTGTCAAGGACAGCTCATCCTCAGAGGTCAGATTTCCAGGCCGATAAGAACCTTTATCCAATATCAGAGACATCAGTAGTAAAAGAGCAATATCTCCCTCCCATAGGCCAAGTTCCAGCTTTTGGGAGTCCTTCCTATAAACATCTAAGTTTTAATAATCCCCTTCTCTTTTCTTAGTCCCCACATCCCTAAGGGAATACCTGTTTCCTACAGTTGCTATTGCTGTAATATCTTACTTAGTGTTTCATTTTTACCTTTAAAAATCTTCAATAACTAGTTAACAATTCTTTATAGTAAATTATCTCTGTACTATAGTAACTAATATGATATAAAATGAAAAACATGTCCTCAGATGAGGATAAAAAAACAGATTACAGCTGAAGAAACAAACAAAAAAAATTGAAGAGTTTTACTAATTTTCCTAAAGTGCACATCACATAATAAATTAGGGACTAAACTAAGGTCAGACTTTGAGTCCAGTCTGTGAATTTTCCATTGTTGTTTGCCGAGGTGTAAAATTAAAAAATATATATCTTAGGTTTTTCCAGCTCTGGCATGATGATCCCTAATTTGAAAATATCTCTGATAGGTATTATTAGTAAAATTCTTAAATCTTTTCCTTTCCTTGGTAAGCTGATTTATTCAAATTTTCTTACAGACTTGGAAGAGTGGATCATAAATTGGATATACAAGAAATATGTCTTACTCACTTTCCCTCAGGTTCCTAGACATGATTTTACATTGTAGTGAACAAAGAAATGGAATCATACATACAGCTATAACACGGTTTGTCTCTACAATGTCCTTTAACTGCAGAGTTTTTGCCTGTTTGTTTGTTTTTGCTATTAACAATCTAAACATATATCTGCTCAGAGGGCCAGGCAACAGAAAAAGTCTTCAATAGCTAGGGACACAACTCCATCATTTCTTCTTCATTTATGTTTCCTATATATGCCCCTATGCATGTATATGTTTCATTTCTTCACTTACCAAAACAAACGAATAGAAAACAACAAACAAACAAACAAGAGGACTCCTAAGAAAACCGTTCTTCTGTGAATTTCCTACACTTCTTCCTGCATCTCACTCCTCTTAACCAGTTATTTATTTGTAGCATCTCGCAGATCTCCTGTAGAGTTCATAATGGTACATTATTATCACTATTAATATTTGGCATGTCTCCAGATTTTGTGACACACACACAACAGTTTAGCCGGAAGGGATTTTTGTTTACTAGGTTCCTGGTGTACAATTAAGGTAAAAAAAACAAGTTAAAATAAGTGCACATTGCTGATGTCAATCTGCCTCAACAGCAACCATCTGTTAAAGTAAAACGCACACCGACGGTCCTAGCAGTGCAAGTCTTCATGCAGCGCCTGTGGCAGCAGAAAGGAAATCTAAATGCAGAAAGTAATGTTGAGTGGGAAACAGTGAATGTCTTCTGAACAGGTTAACAATCATTTTTTATAGCTTCTGGGCCTAAGAACAGACATGTAATATGTTATAGCACTATTAAAACATGAAACTGGCAAAATTCTTCATTGATTTAAAATTCCAATGTACATAGTTTCCCTCACAGACTAAAAATAAACTTCCTAGGTATTCATGTATTCTTTATGTGTCTCCTAATACGTTTGTGTTTATCTTCCTGGAGTTGCTCCATAGGACATACGGATGCAAAATTTAAAGTTCTTACAAAGGCCTCCAATATCCCCTGAAAAAAATCTATTACTACTTTGTCCATCTCATTATTTGGATAGCTTTCGCAGTCCCATACTTTTGTTAATACTTTTTTTTTGTTTCTGCAACAGTGGAAAGCTCTAATTCTCTTCTTGTCACTTCTAAACTTTCTTTTGTGGGAATGCTTTCTCACTTCCTAGCTGATAAATGCATGCATTATTCATTCACTTTTGTATTGCCTTTTTCTCTTCACGTTCTACCTGGGAAATAGTTTGATCCTTATACTTATAATAATGCAGATCTCACCCTAGCTGGTGATGCTCAGTGGGTTGAACGCCAGCCCGCAAACCAAAAGGTTACCAGTTCAGTTCCCAGTCAGGGCACTTTCCTGGGTTGCAGGCCAGGTTGGGCACGTGAAAGAGGCAGCCAATTGATGTTTCCCTTATACATTCATGTTCCTCTCCCTCTCTTTCTCTCTCCCTTCTACTCTCTCTAAAAATAAATAAATAAAATCTTTAAAAGAAAAGAATGCAGATCCCAAATTTGTGGTATTTTTTTCTGGCTTACTTTCTGAGTTCCAGCATTACCAAGTAGCAAATATTTTTATCTTATGGTAGAACGTATGATAATTATGGTATTCCAATAATTATCGAAATGTACTGGGTTACCTCAAATTTTTCTTTATAAAGTTAGATGTATAATAATTCCAAAGGCAGCCTGAGCTTCAAAATTGTTTGCATTGTGTATGCAATAATGCCCACATCTTGGTATCGGTCTTGCCTTCAGTCTGGCAGAGTCACGGCTTCAGCACTCTGGGCATCACACCTGGACATGCAGTTGTTCACAATAAAGCAAGGAACTGGCTCTTCCTATTATTATTTTTAAATAGAAGCATATAGCCTTATTTTAAACCAACCCTGTAGAAATCCCACCAGTAAATGTCCCTTCACTTGTATCTGGCCATAACTGAGGCTAATGCTCTTTTCTAATCCATTTATTTTTTTTTTTAATTTTATTGCTGTTCAATTACAGTTGTACCCATTTTCCCCCCATTACTTTCCCCTGCCCTACCCACCCTCCACATTCTGTCCCCGCCCCCATGGTGGCAGTACTAATTCCCTTTGCACTGTTAAGAGAATTAGTCCTTGTCCATGAGTTCTTTATGCATGTTCCTTGACTTGTATCATGATTAAATTAGACTGCTCACCTGGGGTTGAACGGATGTTGGGGAGGCAATAACACCATCTACCACTATATTTTCTCCTTTATATCTCACCTGCCAAAATTTCACTAATCTTTCAAAATGCCTGTGTGTCTCTTTTTGTCCCCACTACCTATAAAACTCCTACTGGGTACTAACTTTTAGACCAACATTTCTACACATCTTAGCTAACTCAAATACCCGTTTGCGTTATTAATTTGTAGAAGCCAACTTCACAATGAAAGTTAGATACAAAATCCCTGGCTCCATGGGTTCCGCTAGCCCATACTCCAGGCTAATGTTTACTGGACACTCCCATATCTCAGTGGGAGTCCCATCAGGGGCTCTCATAGACAGTCTGTGAAGCACCTCTGCTGTAGCTCTGCTCTTGCTTTTTTCATTGTCTGACTGACAGACTCTTCACTCCACACATAGGTGATAGTGTTTTCACCTACACAGTTAAACTGACAGCATTACTGTAAGAATAAACATCAAATGATAATGAATAAGTCATTTAAAAATATAGAGCCTAGATTGATAATATATAGATATCTGAACTTTATTGGGAATACACGGGGAAAATACCAGTCAATGCAGAGTAAGTATTTAAAGAAAAAGACTATAACATATGTTAAAAGAAAAAACATCAATAAATATTTACTCATTTCTTGAACTATTTAGTCCATGATGGCAAAGATGTAAGGCCAATTATATATAGGGTATTCTGAGATCTATTATCTTTCTTGAGATATTTCCAGTCTCTAGAATTTGGTAAGTCACATCTTTAGAGAAATGAATTTTATCCATTTTTACTTTTTATCTTTTTTTGTAAAAACTCTAGGTTACATAGATAAGAACTCATTTATTTCATATCAGATAAAACTATATGGAAATGGAGATTTGTTAACTATGTATACAAAGTTGTCTGATGTTATGATAGATAGAAAGAAGTATTTTCACATGTAAATTACATAAAATTCACATTATTATAACTTCTTTCTGAAAATCTCTGAGAAACATACTCATTTTCCATGTGCAGATAAAAATTAAATATCTGTCGAATGTGAACTATATAGCCATATGTGCAAAGAAAAAAGTTCTATGTTTCAATCAAATGTCTTTATTTTTTTACTAACACAAGTATTTCTGGGTAGTTTTATTTTCATCAGAATTATAGACATATTTTAGACTCTAAATTTTTGATGAGAATAATAGTAAGACCAAAAACAATACATCCAGGTTTGTTGTTTCGCTGACATCACAACACAAACACAAGTGCCCTGGCCAGTGTGGCTCAGGTGGTTGCAGCATTGTCTCTGAAACAAAAGTTTGTGGGTTTGGTTTCTGGTCAGGGCGCACACCTAGGTTGCAGACCTGATGCCCAGTACAGGCACGTATAGGAGGCAACTACTTGCTATTTCTCCCTCACATTGACGTTTCTCTCTCTCCCTTCTTCTCTCTCTAAAAAGCAATAAAAAAATGTCCTCGGGTGAGGATAAAAAACAAAACAAAACACAGGTGATCACACTATAAACGCAATGTAATATGAACACAAGTGATCCTCTGACTACTTATAGCCTATTGACATGAAATATTGTGCTCTATAGATGAAAGAAAATTAAATTATATTTAACTCTTGGAAGTCATAGTTTTAGGGTTCAGGCTCCACACCATCTTTATGGAACTACTGAACATTCTCTGGCAGTTTAGAAATCCAAGTACATGAGATAAGAAGACATATGGGATTTAAACATTGGACATATAAGAAGAAGAAAATCAAAACTCATGGATTCCTCTTTAAGAAACAGAAAACATAAAAAGTTATTTAGAAGAAAATATGACTAATTTACATATAAAAACAGAAACAAAAAATGAATTGCTCAGATAAATAATCTAAAGCTTGATAAAGTGCCTGATTGTCAATATTACAACACCCAGTTTTTCTGGAGTAGGGAGACTAGAAAAAGGTGAAGCTTGACAAGACACCATGAGCAAGGAACAGTGGCCTAAAGATTTCAATCATGGCAAACCAGAATTAAAAATTATACAATGATTTTTGTAACTAACCAATTAAACTCAATCCAAAATGAACCAAAAAATGCATAACATTTAACAATAGATGTAACTATTACAAATATTGCTACAATACATGGAAGTCTAGATATCTTTTCTAGGTCCTGTTTTCATTTCTTAGTATAAATCCCTAGAAATGGGATTGCAGGATCAGTCAAGATATATCAATACCTAACCTGGCCCATGTGTCTCTGTGGATTGAGAACCAAAGGGTCACTGGTTCTATTCCCAGTCAGGGAACATGCCTGAGTTGTGGGCAAGGTCCCCAGTTGGGGGCATGTGAGAGGCAACCACACATTCATGTTTCTCTCTCTTTCTCCCTCCCTTCCCTTCTCTCTAAAAATAAATAAATAAAGTCTTAAAAATATAGATATACAAACACCTGAGTGTTCATTGACAAATGATTGATAAAGTTGTGGTACACACACATACACACACATGCAGGCATACACACAGTGAAATACTAATCAGCTATGAGAAAGAAGGAAATCCTCCTATTCATGACAACATGAATGGACCTTGAAGGCATTATGCCAAATGAAATGTCAGACGCAGATGGACAAACTCTATATAAAAGACCTGAACTCATAGAGATAGAGAATCAAGCCGTGGTTGCTAGGGGCTGAAAGATGAAGGAATTGAGAAGATAGAGGTTGGTCAGAGAGTACAAACCTTCAGTTAGATGATGAATTAAGTTCTGGGGATTCCGTGTATAACATTCTGATTACAATTAACAGTACTAAAAGGGTCAATCTTAAATGTTCTCACCACAAAAAAGAAATAATAATTATGTGATGCGATGAAGGTGTTAGCTAATGCTATGGTAGCACTCATATTACAATATATATGAAATCAATATGTTCTACACCTTAAACTTATACAATGATAGATGTCCATAGCTCAGGTGGGTTGAGGGGAGCTTTTAAAAGCTTCTCAGAAGACTACTGTATAGTAACCCTAGTGTATTAAGTGAGTTAGTAGCTTTAGCTTATAGCAGGCAGCAACTAAAAAGAAGCAGTGAAAAAAAAGACAACCTTTGAAAATCTTGTTCTTGCCTTCCTTTTATTCAGTGCCCTGGGACAATCATTGCCTTCTCTCAATGCAGTGGACCAGAGGTGTTGCTATAAGTATAGAAAGGATGAGCAAAAGTTGTGTTAGTGTAAGTATGACAAAAACAAAAAAGAATAAAAAACAAGCTATACTGGGACATCCAATTCCTTAATATCCTTTCCAAAACTACTATATTATAAACTTATAAACTCAAGTGATGACATCCTTATATGTGTATGTATATATGCAATATGTATATGTGTATAAATATTTGTAGAGTTGTATATTCAAATTCACAAGCTGAGATTAAATAATGGTGATATTTTAAAAATATGTTGCTATATATTCATATTAGTAATAAAAATAAACTTTAGCACTAGCAACATATAACTAGCTTCATTTTAACAAGATATAAAGGAAGAAAAACCATAAAAAGAGAATATAAAATAAAAATATATAATAGAATAGTAGTAGGCTTGTTCACCAGATATCAAGATACACTGTAAGCCATTGCAATAGAATAGTGCTGAAATGGAGCAAGCACAAGAAAACAGACATATGGAACAAAATGAAAACTTTAGAAGCAGATTTACATGTGCAGGAAAACAATCAAACATAAAATGGACACTATAAATTAAAAGAAAAATAGTGAGTTCCTTAGTAGATAGTATTGGGTTATTTATTCATCACAGAGAAAAAATATAAAACAGAATATTATATAAAAGTGTGAGTTACATAACATGAAATGTACAGCAAAATTAAAATATTCTCATTTCAATTCTACTAAGGAAACAATAAAGGAGTTTATATCAATGACAATGAATGAGAAATGACTTTTTAATATTTTCTATAATAAAGAACACCAAAGACAAATTTAAGGAGGTTACAGAAAGGAAGAACATACTTGCAATGTATAGAGTCAACAAGAGATTCATTATTATCTACAATATGCAAGCAACTTATCCAAATCAATGAGAACAAGACATAACCTCCAAAGATAATGGACACAGCATTAGAAACAAGTAGTTTATGAAAAATGAATCCCAAAGATAGCAAAAGGTGATAATTTTCTTAGTAATAAGAGAAATACAAACTAGAAGTCAGCTAATATAATTAAAATTTAGAAAACATATAATACCAAGTATTGATTATTTTGCAGACTTTAGATGTCCACATATCCTACTACTTACGACAACTACTCTGGAGAGAAAACAAGCACTATTTTCTTAATCAATTTAAATGTATTAACATACTGTGAACTCACAATTCCACACTTGGATACACAGCACAAAGAAATATTTACACTGATCCTTAAGGGGGAATGAATAAGCATGTTCATGATTCAATATTACTTACAGCAGCAGAAAGCTGGAGAAAGAGAGTCAGCCCTCACTGGCAGTGAGTACAGTCAGATCATGGAGTATTATGAAGCACTTAAGTGCAACAGATATTTACAATATAGCCAAATAAACTATATTGAACCATAGATTAAAATAGAAAATGTATAACTCAGGCCAGAAAGTAAGGTAAAATCAAGAGTATGATTCTAGAACAAAATTTAGAGTAAAAAGTAAATTCTTTTTATTTTCTAATGCTGGAATACATAATAATCCACCAGAAAAAAATCAACTATGCAATTCTGCATTCATACAATAAACATAAAAGTAATCACTTCTGAGGATTGATTGATACTTATTCTGGAACCGAGGCAGAGAGCTATTTTATATACTCATCTTCATAGAGAAAACATTCTAACCTGATTTTAAAAAATGCCATCATGATCCATACAAAGATGAATTTCAAAGGGCTGTATTTTATGAGGAACTTGTGCCTCAGTCAATATGCTAACATCAGTGGAATTTCTGGTCAATCTGTTATAAGGACTATTATGGACTCAAACCAAGATTGCTACAGGTTTATCACAGGGTGGTTTTCAGCACTTATTAAAAGAATGGTTAAACACACAATCTTAGAAAAGCTCTATAAATATATTTTTCCTCTCTCCCAGACATTTAATAGATATTGAATTTCAGTAAGATCAAAAGTAAAAAATGAATTAAGAGTAACATTCATGCTTTAATATTAGTCAACAAGTGTGTAGACTTGATATTATGTTTTGAAACCCGAAAGCCCAGAATGTGTTAGCTCCTGCATGGAACATAACATTGATGATTACTGACTCCCCATAGATCATAAGAAAAACATCCTGAAAAATCAAAGTCCATTAGTTCTATCTCAGAAAATACACACACACACACACACAAACACTGAAAGAGTTTTAAAAGTTTCTAAGAGGGGGTAAGAAGTTATTTACATGTTTTCAGGAGGTGGGCTGATTCAGATTAACATGGGGGCTTCGAGAAGAGGAATGCATTGAGACTAGGCAGATTTGATGACATAAAATTTCATATTGGTGAAAACAAGGTAAGTGTCTACTACTGAGTCATAATGAGTAATAAGGTAGCTTTCAAAAGAAAGCAATTTTATTTAATTCATAGTCTAATATTTAGGAATAAAAATGTTCTAGAAAAAAGCTAATATGTATTCTCAGTGTTGCTGAACCCAGGAAAAAAAGTGTACAACATGTACAACTACAGTCTAAACTTAAGGATAGAGACTCCTATTATAGAGAACAATCACATGATCATATCAATAGATGTAGCACTCTTTATGATAAAAACTATCAGCAAAGTGGGAACAGAGGGAAAAGATTTAAACATAATAATGGTGAGAAGGGCAAGATGGCGGAGGAGTGAATGGAAGTCACACTAAACTCCTCCCATAACCAGTCTGGAATTACAACTAAATTGCGGAGAAATCACCTGGAACAAACAACTGAACAATAGTGCAAGAGAAGCCTTAAAACCTTGAACAGACAGAAGAGTCAGTTTCAGCACTGACTGGTGAGAAGTGCAGTGGAGTTTCCAGAGGGATGGCTGGGTGCCCACAGGTGACAGTGCCAAAGGGATAATTAAGCAGCCAGTTGGATCCCCTTGAGAAGAATGGGGTGTTAAACCTAACTTGGACCCTAGCCTAGATCACCAGAGCCCAAAAAGTACAAAGGCAGTGAAAAGCAGCAGAGTTGCTCTCTGCCAGAGATGGATGGCTGGAGACACAAAGAGCCATTTAAAGAGCCAGTGCATAAATTTTCATTTCTAGCCACTTACCTAGGATTCAGGCAAAGGTAGGAGCACAGTGGGTTAGAGGTGCCTGAGGACAGACTGAGGACAGACTGGGGACAGAAGCTTTGCAGAGAGAACTGAAAGATCAACCTCCTGGATCCCAGTGTTGAGTCATCACCCATATAGCAGCACCCATCCTGTTCAGGCAGACCACTCCCTGCCAGCAGCAGCAGCCTGAGAGGAAACAATAGCCCCAACCCCAGGAGGGATTCTGTCCCATCCTATGGGGCTTGAGCCTCACTGCTGAGTATAGAGTGATTAGATTAACAATTGAAGGAGACAGCCATAGACAGTAGATCCCCTACAGTCTTGGAGCAAGCTGCCTAAGGTCAGACGTGGTCAACATCTGACATCACCAGAAGTGGATCCAGAAAGAAAAAACAGTGGTAAATACTAGAGGCTACCAAGATAAAATCCACTGTGGTCTTCTCCATAATTAGCGATATATTCTCTCCTACATTGCTTTTTAACATTCATTTCTTGTCCAGCAAGTTTGTGCACATTAAGTCACTAGAATTTATACTATTGTTTATTTCTCTCCTTTCTTATAATAGTCTTCATCTCCTTAGATCCTTATTAATACTGGTCCATTTGTTATTGATAGAGGGATTGTGGGGAGGAGATATTTTTGCAGATGTGGGTTTGTTTCCTGGGTTTTGTTGTTTTGCTCTGGTGGGATCTGCACAACAGCATACAAGACACGGTGAGCAGAGTGACCTTCAGTCAACCAGCTGCAGGGAAGGACTCACCGAAGAATGATCCTACAATAATCAAAACACAATTACATACAGAGAGTCAACATAAATGACATAAAGGGCATCACAAGAGCATCAGGTTCAGGAGATCAAGGAGACTACACTACTGAAACACACAGTTCTCCTACCATAGAAGTTCACACCACAAACTCAGGGAGTCAAAACAGATCAAATAAAGAAGCACAGGCAAACAAGAAGAATCTCCCAAATAATGCAAAGAAAAAAAACAAAAACAACCCCTCGAAGGAAAGGAAAGGAGGAATGCTCAGAAAGAATGCTAAAAGAAATAGAGGCAAGTAAACTATCAGATATTGAGGTTCAAAGCAATGTTTATAAAGAAGCTCAATGAGCTCACTAAAAATTATCACAACTACAGGGAAACTAGAAGGAACTTCCTGAAAACTGTAGTAAAATGAAAAAGGATATAAAAACTACCAATAAGAGCCAAGAGGCAATGAAGAATACAATTTCTGAATTGAAGAACACAGTAGAAGGAATCAAAAGCAGTCTCAATGAACCAGAGGATTGAATCATCGAGCTGGAGGACAAAGTAGAAAAAAACTCCCAGAAGGAGCAAGAAAAGGAAAAAAAGATTCAAAAAGGAAAAAGAGGTGTTAATGGAACTGCAGGACAACATGAAACGTAATAATATCTGTATAATAGGGATACCAGAAAGAGAAAAAGAAGACCAAGGGATAGAAAACTTGTTTGAAAAAGTAATGATGGAAAACTTCCCTAATGTGATGGGAGAAAAACTTATACAAATCCAGTAATCACAGAGAGTCCCAATCAAGAAGAACCGAGAGGCCCGCTCTAAGACACATTGTACAAGGGTTTGATCTCCAAAATATATAAAGAACTCATATGACCCCACTCCAGGAAGACAAACAACCCAATAAAAAAATGGGCAAAAGACTTGAACAGACACATTTCCAAGGAGGACATACATCGGACCCACAGATATATGAAAAGATGCTTAGCTTCACTAGCCATCAGAGAGATGCAAATTAAAACCACAATGAGATACCACTTCACACTGGTGAGAATGGCCATCATAAACAAATCAATAAACAACAAGTGTTGGCGAGGATATGGATAAAAGGGAACCCTAGTACACTGTTGGTGAGAATGCAGACTGGGGCAGCCACTGTGGAAAACAGTATGGAGTTTCCTCAGAAAACTAAACATGGAACTGCCTTTTGACAAGGCAATTCCACTGCTGGGATTATATCATAACCCTGAAACACCAATTCAAAAGAACCTATGCACCCCAATGTTTATAGCAGTACAATTTACAATAGCCAGGTGCTAGAAGCAACCTAAGTGTCCATTAGTAAATGAATGAATCAAAAAACTATGGTACACTTATGCAATGGAATATTACACAGCAGAAAGAAAAAAGGAGCTCCTATTCTTTTCAACAGCATGGATGGAACTGGAGAACATTATGCTGAGTGAAATAAGCCAGGCTGTGAAAGGAAAATACCATATGATCTCACCTTTAAGTGGAACCTAATCAACAAAACAAACAAGCAAGCAAAATATAACCAAACACATTGAAATTAAGGACAAAGTGACAGTAACCAGAGGGGAGGTGGGAGGGGAAAGGGTGAGAAGGAAGGAAGGGTTTTCAGGAACAACTATAAAGGACACATGGACAAAACTAAGAAGGGTAGAAGCAGGGGAGGAAGGTAGGGATGGCTGGGGTCAGGGTGGGAATGGTGGTGGGTAAATGCAGACAACTGTACTTGAACAACAATAAAATAATTAAAAAAGTTAAAGTGATATAAATTATAGATAAATAAGTAAATAAAATGGAGCTAATCTAAAGGCAGCAAGGGAGAAACAGGAAGTAACATACAAGGGAGCCCTGATAAGGCTAGCACAATGGAAACACTACAAGGGACATGCCACAAGCCAGAAAGGATTGGCAAGAAATATTCCAAGTAATGAAAAGCAAAGACCTGCAACCAAGACTACGCTGCCCAGCAAGGCTCTCAATTAAAACGGAAGGCTAACTAACAAAAGAGGCCTGAAAGTATACACCTCCACCAAACCAGCACCGCAAGCAATGCTAAAGAAACTGCTTTAAGAAAAGGAAGGAAACGAGTGAGAGAGAAAGGAACATCGATACAGAGGGAGTTAAATGGCAATGAATAAGTAACTATCAATAATAACGTTGAATGTTAATGATTTAAATGTTCCAATAAAAAGACAGAGTAGCTGAATGGATAAGAAAACACGGGCCACACATATGCTGCTGACAAGAGACCCTCAGAAAACAAGGTTTACAGAGACTGAAAGTGGAAGGTTGAAAAAAAATAATCCAAGCAAGTGGACAAGAAAAGAAAAAAAAAGCCAGGATAGCAATATTTATATCAGACAAAATAGACTTCAAAACAAGGCCATAAAAAAAGTCACAGAAGGACACTTCATAATACTTGCATAGTTGATTTCTGATAAGAGTATTCTTCTGTGATGCAGATGTCCACTTTCTCATTGTGTCATTGAGGACACTGGCCTGCGGTGTCTGTGGTGTCATGGCTGAGAAACAAGACAAATTCACATGAACTACTGAGTCCTGTGGAGGAAAAGGGGAGGCATGGCCACTCTCTCAAGAGGAGAGTGCGCCAACTCTTCTTGCCTTGACAGGCTTTTATTGCTTTTCTGGGTACAATACATGGAGGATGGTTCTCATTTACTATGCACTGGTTAGGAAATGAGAACAATGCTGTAGGTGATTACCCTTTACAGATAACAAAGGAAAGAATGTTGCTAATCACTTCAAAGAGAAGGATGTTACAGATCCAGGGGAAAAGTGGTTGAACTGGTTACACTCCATACTTGGGAGGTTTAGCACAGACTTTAGGAAGTTACTTCAGAGATACACAGTAAATATATGTTGCCTCCATCCAGGGTGAGGGAGTTTTAGCAAAAGCAAGTCTCATAGCAGCCTAGGTACAATGCAGGCCTGATTCCCCACGGGAGAACCTATCCGTGGGCGTGGGCCTTGCATCACTCTCCACTGTTCAAGTGGGAGTTGGGCCCACGCCACACAGAATGGTCTCCTATATATCATCACATGACAGGAAGAAAGGGAAAGACAGCAAGCTCTCTGATATTTCTTCTTATAAGAGCACTAATCCCATTATGAGAACTCCACCCTTATGACCTCATTTAAACCTAATTATTTAATGACTCTCAAAGATCCATCACCAAATATTATCACATTGAGGGTAAGTTTTTAACAAATGGATTTGGGAGTGACACAATTTAGTCCATAGCAATGGTTATTACAGAATTGTTGCACATGGTTTAAAAAGCTTTTCTTGTTCTTACCTTGTACTTCTTGTGGTCATTTTCTTTAAATGATGCATTGAGTGCTTTTTCATTATTCATTTTCATTTTTATTTGCCATCTTTCTATAGTCCAGAGTTCTATAGAAAACAATTTGATATGCATTTCACAAATTATGGAGAACTTTTAGTTCATATTCTCTTTTTAATTGGCATGACTGCACCGGGGTCTACAAACTTGATAAACTGCAATGGATTTATCAAAAAATTGGGAACTTCATAAACAACAATAAAGTTCTGCCTGGCTGGTGTGACTCAGTTGGTTGGAGTGTCATCCTGTACACTGAAAGGCAGTGGGTTCAATT
Source organism: Micronycteris hirsuta (assembly GCA_004026765.1). Lineage (NCBI taxonomy): Eukaryota > Metazoa > Chordata > Mammalia > Chiroptera > Phyllostomidae > Micronycteris > Micronycteris hirsuta. The sequence continues at coordinate 36,555 of PVJI01006110.1, forward strand.
TCCAGTCAGGGCACCTACCAAGGTTGTGGTTTCAGTCCCAGCTGGGGCATGTATGAGAGGCAACCAATTCTCGTTTCTCTGACATTGATGTTTCTCTCCTTTTGTCTCTCCTCCTTTCTCCTTTTTCTAGAAAGAAAGAAAGAAAGAAAGAAAGAAAGAAAGAAAGAAAGAAAGAAAGAAAGAGAAAGAAACAAAGATCATTCCTATCATGCATATATTACATGCAAGAAGCAAAGTAGTATTTATAATTTAAGTCATTCTGCTTTCAAACTAATCTTACTTCTCCATTATAAGTGATTGGATTTCCAGATAATATGTTAATAAATTTATGAACATATACGTGAAACACATAAGTAAAAAATAGAAAAACAAAAAAATGCTTCCTTAAACACATATTTTTGAACTTGCTGATCTAAAATTCAGTTTTGTAATTGGATGTTAGTCACACAACATTAAAATTTCTTAGTAAATTAAACATGGAAAGCTCGTTTTTATTTTGTTCAAAGCTAGAACAAATACATACACATTTATATGAAATAACTTTTAGAATAAAACTATTTTATAACTAAAACCATTAATGCTATAAACAGATGAGTAAAAATAAAGTTCAGGAATCAGCATGTAGTGCTGTTGCTAAGGTTCACTTGATTTCTAAAAAGATAAGCAATAAATGAGGAAAAGATCTCCCCAAGATAATATAGTCCAAAGTAAAGAGTAAGAAAATGGCAGAATAAGAGCATTTTATACATCAGAGCGGCCTTCAGCTAACCTTTGCAAATCTATATTTAAAAAATATTTTTATTGCTCTTTGTTCATTAAACATCATTATTTAAGTATTGCAGAGTAGGCAGAAAAGTTGCTTTCATGAGATTTTTATAACTTAAAAAGTAAGCGTCTAAAGAAAAATATTTGCAAAGGGGAAGTTTGACATCTTTATTTTTATTTGCAAAGGGGAAGTTTGACATCCTGTATTTTTTTACACTTAAATATTATGTAAGTATATAACAATTCTCAATGCAATTAAAAGTAAACATTATCCAAGTAGAACAACTATTTGTATGTAATATTGCTTCATAACATCTTTGAGATAATCTCTACTGTCTTCCGAATTCAGCTTTGCCCTTTAGGGTATATTGTTTTTCCTGTATGGACCATTCTTCTGCTCTAGTCTGCTCAATAACTACTATCACTTGAATGTCTTTGAAAATAAAGTCTCCTGTTGATTAACTTTGGTTATGTTTGAGGTAACTGTTTACAAGGATAAAAAAGCACGTGTCCTTGCCTCAACTGAGGGTAACTCTGTGAAGCAGTTTGTACTACATTTTACCCGAGAACACAATTTTATACTACTATTTTCCTTTCTCTACTCTGCTTTAATTTCTCGTTATATAGCTGAATTATTGACTCAGGCTTTTATTATTACATTTTTTTTTTTTTTTACTAGAGGACCTGACCCATTATAATTCCACTTTGCACAAGAATTCAACAAACTTCCTTTTTCTAGCTCTTTATCACCTACCCTCAGCTTCAGAGGCAAGTCTTTTTGGGGGATGCGATCTGTGATACAAATGAAGCTGGTTCTTTGTTTTCCTCCCTCCCAGATAAAGATTTGTGTTTATGGTTCTCCTTGGACCATCTGCTATGTAGCTTCCCAAATGCCACTGTCATCAATTTGCTTGTTCTCGATGTCTTTGTAGCATACCACCTTAAAAATTACTTCCTTGTTATGAGTTTCTGAAGGCAATCTATGTGGGTATGTGTTCAGTTCGAGATTTTTTGTTCATTTACTTCTCTTTAAGTATAAAAACTTTGTATTTAATTTTCCTATGTATTTATAATGTGAATGCATAAATTTTAGGGTAATTAAGGAAGGGAAGATAATGTCTCTACATGAATTCTCTGTTTTATATTGTGAAAGGGTAAAGTCAGAGGCATTTGATAGCGTGGCACCAATAGCGGAGCAGGCCCATGACCTGGTTAAACTCCTCTGGGCTTATGTCTCCAGGACTAGAAGTCACCTAAAAGCAAGAACAGAAGTGACTAACAGTTACCTACAGCCACAGGCAGAAGATGACATTGGAACACAGTGCAGCCACAGGTTACAATGCCCCCAACAGCCCAGGGACCACACAGCAGCACCCCCAAGGCTTTCTTTAAATCCAACTATAACCCAACAAAAGCTCAAAGCCCCCACCTTCAGTGCTGTTGTCTCTCTCCTCACCGTGCCCCTCGTCTTTCTTGGAGAGCGAATAAAAACTTACTCTCTACATGTTTTTCTCTTGTGAACTCCAAGTCACCAACACCCCTAACATATCGCCTAATTGATACAGAGTTAGAGATATCTTTATTTGTTATTAAACTTGAATAATAATTAAACTGACTGTAGAATTCAGGTTGGCCGTTTTTAGCTCCTCAGCCTTTTATATTTCTGACCTTTATAGCTGCTACTGAGAAGTTTCCTGGAAAGTATCATTGTTCGCAGGCTGTATGTATATGTGTAGGGGTGGCAGGGGTGGGAGAGGGAGGGTTGGGTATGTGTGACAAGTAGTTGAAAACTGCAACGGGAAAAGCCAGTGTTCAGGCTGCCTGTCACTACCAGAGCCAGTAAGCAGAGACAGGAATTGGATCTTTATGGGCGCTTTATTCAGATGGTCGACGAACTGAGGAGATGGTAGATTGTGCGCTTTAACAGACGGTCTTAAATTCTATTTTAAACTGATCCTTTTTATAAGGAGAAGAAAAGTGTAGGTAAGGGGTTTGGAATTCAGGGAAAACGTTAATCTGATAAAAAGCTGCAGCATTCTTGCATCTGTAGACTGAGGATTCTTTATCTGTGTCCTGGGCGGGGTGTCCTGGCCAGTGGACATCTCACCCTGGATTACAATGGCTCAGATAACATCTTTATTGCTTCAAGTTCTCCTGGGGCACAAGGTAGAATTGCTTGTGGTCTCCAGGAGTCAGGGCGGGTCATACCTTCAGTTCCTAAAACAATAGCTTTTACATGTATTCATCACTAAGCTTATTAGCTATTGCATAAAACTAAAATTTTCCAACTCTTGAATCCCCCCATCAAAACCTTTACATTTTAACCTAATTACAGTAGAGAGAATCATCCCCAAAGTTTATAGCCCCTGGTATACATGAAGATTCTGCCAGTTATTCAAACATAAATCTAGGTATTGATATAAAGTGCTTTTACACATGTAATTAAGGTCACAATTCAGTTGACCTTAAAGTATGGAAATTATCTGGTTGTGCCTGACTTATCACAGTAGTCCTTTAAGTAGGGCCCTAGGGGTCAGCGATGGAGAAGTCAGAAATTCAAACACAGGGAGGATTTGATGTTCCATTGTTGGCTTCAAGATGGAGGGAAACAAATAGCAAGTAATGCAGGTAGTTTTTGTGATCTATTGAGAGTCAGCGAGAAAATAGATTTCACTTAATCCTACAAACACTGAGGAATTTGATTCTATAAATAACAAGAAGAAGCCTGGAAGCAAACTTTTCCACAGAGCTGCCAGATAAGAACTCCACCCAGCCAACAGCTTGATTTCAGAATTGTGATATCCTGAGAAAGACCATTTTGGACTTTTGAATTAAACATATGTGAACAAATAAGTAGGTGCTCATTTAAGCTGCTCATTTATGATCATTTGTTTCAAAGTAACAGGAAACTAACACTCATATCCTGTGATTTTACTTTACTGTTTCTACTGTGTTTCATACATAGTTGTCCTTCTTTCTCATTAGTTATAGAGATTTTCACTGTGAAGCCTCTGTCTTCATTAATAAGTTAAGGAAACTCATTAGCTAGAATTTTCTAAAACAAACAATGAAACAAACATAACAGACACTGAACTAATTAAAACATTGACTTAGTCCTGAGGAAATGGAAATAAGTAGGCAAACATTGAACAGGATTTTAAAACGATATTTAAATCAAGTTCTCTTCATATATCTATTGGTCATTCGTATGTTTTTTTCAGAGAAGTGTTGGCTCAAGTCCCCTGCCCATTTTTTAAGCTGTTGTTACAATTTATTATTATTATTTACATTTTACTATGTATTGGTTTTGGGTGTACAGCTTAATGGCCAGACAAGCATATACTTTGCAGTGGTCCCCTTGGTATTTCCGGTACCCCAGCTGTCACGCTACGTAGTTATCACAGTGTTATTGACTATATTTCCTATGCTGTACTTACTTCTCCACAGCTATTTTGTAACTACCAGTTTGTGCATCTTAGTGTCTTCACCTGTTCCACTGAGTGTCCCAACCCCCTTCCCTTCCTGCAAACTTCAGTTATCTCTGTGTAACTATGAGTCTGTTTCAGTTTTGGTTGTTCATTTATTTTGTTTATTACAGCCCACATATAAGGGAAGTCATATGGTATTTTTTTTCTTTGACTGACTTATTTCTCTAGGTCCACCCATGCTGTCATAAATGGTAACATTCATTCTTTTTTATGTCTGAGTAATGCTATTTTGTATATATGTACCAACACTTCCTTATTCACTCATCTATTGATAGGCACTTGGGTTGCTTCCATAGGTCAGCTATTGTAAATAATGCTGCAATGAGCAAAAGAGTGCATGCATTTTCTTGAACGAGTGTTTTAAGTTTCTTCAAATAAATCCCTGGAAGGGAAATCACTGGGTCATAAAGCAGATCCATTTTTAAATTTTTGAGAAAACTCCATAGAGTTTTTCACAGTGGCTGCACCAATCTGGTTGCCACCAACAGTGCACGAGGGTTCTGTTTTGTCCACATCCTCACCAACACTTGTCATTTGTGGCTTTATTGATGATAGTCATTCTGGCAGGTATGAGGTGATATCCCCTTGCAGACCCACTTAAGCTTGCATGAACAGAAGGGAACTTGCAAGTAGACTCATAGAAGTTTTCAGAAAACCAGAGCAGTAGCCTTGGGGCTTTAGAGAAGCACCCAAACCACACCTCAGGGGCCCCCAGCATTGGCCTCTGCCCTGGCCTTGTGTTTGTCCCAAGTCCAAATGCCCAGCACATTCAGCTTCTGTGAGGAGGTGGTCTCCTCAGTAGAGATGAGTGAAGGATCTCCTTCAAGTCATGTCAGGAGGAGTCTGCTTGGTCTGAGGCCGCGGGTGGGGCTAGTTAGCAACATATCTCTTGTCTGCCCAGAAATAGACCCCAACATTTGAGAACGTAGGTCTATGAGGTGAGGCCTCACTAGGCTCTCTCTGGTGATAGGGGGAGCAGGAGACAGGGGGAAGAAAAAATTTTGTGGATGTCAGTCTTTTAACCAATACTAAGATAAGCCACAGGTTTGGGGAAATGTTTTAAAACATATATCTGATAAATAATTGGTATCTAAATATATATAAACTCTTAATACTCAGCAATAAGAAAACAAACAACCCAATAAAAACAGTATGAGTTCTGTACAGACACCTCACCACAGCGGATAAATAGATAGCTGAGGATGCAAGATAGTGAGTGGTTGAGTAGGTGGATGTTACACTCACCTGCTCCCAAGGCCAACCCAGAATTACAATTAAAGTTGTAGAAAAATCAACCTGAATAAACAACTGAAGACTAGTTGAACAGCAATCTTATAACCAAGGATTTCAGAAGAAGCCACATCTAGTTGGTAAGAAGGATGGAGTGGCAGAAAGGACTGGCCCCAAACCCTTGTGCAGTGGTAGAGAATCTGCAGGGATATCTCAGCTGCAGAGGTCCCTGCTGAGGACTGAGAGATCTCAACCCCATTCTGGGCTCCCTAACCCAGGGCACGAGAGCCAGGATGAGGAACCCATGTAACATTTGGCTATGAAAATCAGTGGGGATTCTCTCTGTCAGAGAAAGATGGAGTCTCATATTTAAAAAAACAAAACAAAACAAAACAAAACAACAACAACGGGGGTCCTCTTAAAGGACCAGTGCACAAAATCTTGAGGGCAGGCACTCATCCCTGGCTCTAGTGGAGGAATGGCAACTTAGAAGAGATTGAAGTTACACAAGTAAAGGTCTAGAGGGACAGCTGCCAAAATCCCAGTGCAGAGTCCATCTCCCACATTGCCCACAGACACCACATTTTCTAAGCTAAGCACTCCCCTCCATACTGTATTAACTTGGGAAAACTGACTAGCCCCACCCTGCCAAGGCTGAGCCCTGCAGGAGTCTGCTGGATGTGGTCAGCCTGAGCCCATGGTGCAGACTTGCCTGAAGAGCTCTTGAGAAAGTCTGGGCAGACTCTGGGTAGCAGAGATGAACAGGGAGAGACTTAGTTTTGTGGCTTTAGGTCAAGGGCCATTTCTTCCCTTGCAGACCTAACCGTACCAGCATTCCTATGCAGAGCCCTTCCCCAACATGGCCGGATCTTAATCTTTTTTAGCATAATGAGCTCCACTGGTCTCCAGATGAGGACTCCCTGACACATTGCCCCACCACAAAGGGCCAGAAACCCAGGTGGGTGGTGGCTAATTGGTATGCCCTAAGACTCGTGGAATGGCCTCAGGCCCAGCACTTGTGCTGAATCTCAATCTCTGAACACTACTTGCTCCTATTCAGTGACTTACTGAGAATCTACTCATGCAACTCATGTAATGTTCAGTGACTGAGCCTAAAAGGCTGGCAAGTGGAAATGGATCTTGGGGTTCCTTGAGACTTGTGTTGACCTGCCCCGTGTTCAGTACTGGTGGTAATTGGCCTTGGTATACAGCTTGGCTCTACCACATGTATCCAGGTCCAGGAGATGCAGCCATAAATTGGGGATTACTTTGTAGATGCAAACAAGTAGCACAGGACCAGTTATAGCTGCCATGTGACAATGACCTGTACTGGAGGCCCTCCCAAGAGGCCCAGGACCAGTATACCTGGTGGCAGCCTTCAGACTACATCAGAGCATGCCCCAATTAGCTCTACAAATGGTACATCCAAAGGGACTTCTTGGCAGGCACCAGACTCTGCTGGGCCAAATTCAGTTTTGTGAAGTCAGCACCTGCATAGGAGCTCATACACTGTGGTCTGGGTTGATCCTCATAGTCAGCCAGCTGAGGGTCAATCCCACCCACAAATGGACCAACAGCAATCAAGACTCAATTACAACACGAGGGCTCACATAACCCACACAAGGGACATTCTTGGAGCACCTAGAACTGAGCCCCACAGGATACCTAATATGTAAGGCCACCATACCAAGACTGGGAAACATAGAACATGTACTGAATACACAGAAAAAAATACAGAGAGTCAGCCAAAACAAGGAGAAAAAGAAACATGCCCCAAATGAAATAACAGAAGAAATGACAGAAAAAAATTCTAAATAAAATGGAGGCAAGCAATCTATCAGACACAGAGTTCAAATAATGATTATAAAGGTACTCAAGGAATATAAAGAAAGAGTAAATGAACTAAGTGAGAACATCAACAAAGAGATAGTAAGCATTAAAAAGTTCATAGGAACCATCAAAAAGAACAAGTCGGAAATAAAAAATTACAATATCCAGAGTAAAGAATATACTGGAAGGAATCAACTTCAGATTAGATGAAGCAGAAGATCAAATCAGCAATTCGGAAGACAAGTAGCAGGAAACACCCAATCAGAATGGCAAAAAGAAAAAAATAATAATTTAAAAAGATAAAAATATTTTGAGGGACTTCTGGGACAATGTCAAATGTAACAACATTTGCCTCATAGTGGTACCAGAAAGAGAAGAGATAAATAGCAAGGGATTGAGAACATATTTGAAAAAATAATGACAGAGCACTTCCCTAACCTAGTGAACGAAATGGACATATAAGTCCAGGAAGCACTGAGAGTCTCAGACAAGATGAACTCAAAGAGGCTCACACCAAGACACTTCATAATTAAAATGGCAAAGGATAAAGACAAAGAGAGAATCTTTTTTTTTTATTTTAGTTTTTATTTATTTTATTTTAGACAGAGGGGAAGGGAGGGAGAAAGAGAAAGAGAAACATCAATGTGTGGTTGCCTCTCACACACCCTCTACTGGGGCCCTAGCCCACAACCCAGGCATGTGCCCTGACTGAGAATCTAACCTGCAACCCTGTGGTTCACAGCCTGGCACTCAATCCATTGAGCCAAACCAGCCAGGGCACAACGAGAGAATATTAAAAGCAGCAAGAGAAAGACAGTGACCTGCAAGTGAGCACTGAGAAAACTGTCAACTGATTCTTCATCAGAAACATTTTAGGTCAGAATAATGGCATGAAATATTCAGAGTGATAAAAGCAAGGACCTACCATGTAGTCTAGTTTATAGAGCAAGGCTATCATTAAAAATTGAAGGAGAAATAAAGAGCTTCCAAGACAAGAAAAAGCTAAGAGAGTTCATTACCACCATACCACATTACAAGAAATGTGTTACAAGAAATGTTAAAAGGACTTATTAAAGAAGAAGAAAGAAAAAAAGAAGATAATTAAATAATAAAATGGCAATAATTATATACCTATAATCACTTTAAATGCCAACATATTAATGGTTCTAATCAAAATGCATTTGGTTTATATGTATGATAAAAATACAAGATTATATATACTGTCTAAAGTATATGTATACTGTCTATAAGTGAGACACCTCAGAAAGACACACACATAGACTGAAAGTGCAAATAAAAGCAAAAAAAAATGGAGAAGCAGTACTTATATCAGACAAAAAGACTTTATGAGTAAGGCTATTACAAGAGGCAAAGAAAAACATTACATAATAATAAAGAGATCCAGTAATTTCTCAGTAATTTTCTCTTTTTTCCTCAATAATTTCTCCTTTGCCAAAAATTATTTGCAATTTGCAACAATGTAGATGGATCTTGAGAATATCATGCTAAGCAAAATAAGTCAGATAGAAAAAGTTAAGAACCATATGATTTCACTCATATGTGTAATATAAAACTGGAAACAACAAATGAAAAAAAAAACAAAAACCCAACAACCAAAAACTCATAGACACAGACAACATTGTAGTAGTTACCAGAGGAAATGGGGGCAGGGAGTAGTAAATAAGGTAAAATATATGGTGCTGGAAGATGATTTGACTTTTACTGTGAGCACACAACGCATAATAGAGATCATGTATCATAAAAATATAAACTTGAAACCTATATAGTCTTATTAATCAATATCATCCTAATAAACATAATAAAAACACAATAAACCACAGATTCTTAGTGATAAAGAGGTTAACATCAACAAAGCAAAAATACATTATAAACATAGTTCTCAGATATAAAAGAGAACAAATGAAGAGGAAAAAATAAATATAAATGCATAACATTAAATTTATAATTAAAAGAGAACCCATCAGGATAAAAGCTGGATTAAATTCAAATCAAGAGAGGATACTTAAAATTGATCCAGATTCTAGTGCAAGAATATAAAGAAGTGGATATATGAAGAAACAGAATTATTGTATCACATAGAAGTTCCAAGATCAGAAAGCAGAACAACAAATAGCCAATATTTTTGGCTATCTTCTTTCAGTGTCTCTACATAGTCTTCTGTACATTTCTGTGGTATAATCCAAACAAAAACACAAATCTCGGTTTCTCTCTGTTTCTTAATGTATCCTCTTCTTATATTTTTGTACTGGCCTCTTTCAATCCAAGTCCACTACAAATGACTTTCCTTCCTCTTCTGACCCTCCAGAATATGTTCTATTCTGACCTAAGAGAGACCAGGTTATCTCCTGGGGCTTTTATTCCCACAGCCCCACAAGGACTAGCAAACCCTTCTCTTCTACTTTCTATATCAGAGTTCAAATTTTGTACTTCGTGTGAGAACTTAAAGTCTCTATTTCCATACTGCTACTTCCAAGATCATTAAATTCTGGAAACCCATTATCTGTCTTTTCTGATTATATTTGTAATTGACTTTCTGATTTCCACTGGTATCCTTATCCGGTTTACCTTTTCCCTTTCTATCCAGACACATATTCTTATTTGTTTCTTATTAAAGTGATAATGATGATGATTTTATTCTACAACTCTTTTTAACTGTTTTTCTCTTTTCCTATCAATATTCCTACTTGCCTTACTCTTGCTGTAGGCTAATTTGGGAGACACTCTTTTGTTGCTTTATAATCCATTGCAAATGTTAATCTTATATATCTCTAGAGTGCTATCATTGTCTTACATGTTAGTGATTTCCATGACCCTCCTGCAGTAGGAGCACATACAGTTCCTCAATACTGCTGATCCTGGAGGCAAGTGTGGTCTACTTCTGTCTTAAAAATACCATTCACATAGAAGCTGAACTTAGTATGCCCTAACTTGTTCTAGTGCAGACTCAATGACTAGCACTTTTCTTGGACTATTTTAAATGTCAATTTTTACTTAGTTAAGACACTCCAGGAAGACTTTACTGAGAATTCTACCTATAAACCAATGCCACAAATTAGCATCTAACAAATAAAAAAATCTACCTTAAGACAGATTTTAAAATTCCACATTTTACTAGCCTAATATTTATGTATTCTTTTATAACTCACCATTATTTCTTTGACATGCCACATAACATTGCATCCTATCAACAGACTTGTGAAGTTAGTATGTTAGGTGTTATTTCCAATTTATTGATAAGGACACAACTCAGAGAGATTCATGATTTGTCTAAAGTATTATATACTATAAATGCTGAAACTAGAATTCTAGAATACTATGCATTCTCCTAAGCCTCAGAGCTCTTAATTAAATACTATTTTAGATAATCACTGATAAAATATTATATAATAAGCAATCTTATAAATTCATAAATACTGTATAGCAAGTGAAAGGACAAAATATGTTTGGACCTCAAGTGGCAGTAGCACACCACACTTCAATGCATAGTTATTAGCAGACAACTAATCAATATATTGACTGAATATGCAATAAAAGAATCACAGCATATGGATATTATCAATCTGCTTAATATCAAATATTAACGAATAACCGTGAAAAGTTTATTATTGGATTCACATTCAGATTCCACAGATACATATTGAGGACTTCCTATAAGCCAGTTTACTCAAATATTCAGCATCACATTTGAACCTTAAGTCAAAGTATTGTATGAAGTAGTTGCTGCTATCTCAATTTTACAATTGAAGAAACTTAACCTTAATAAAGATAAAGCAGCACCATATTATCTAGAGTGTAAACATGAAGCCTCAAATCCACGTATTTTGATTTTTCTTATACATGCCAAAAATGTCAAGTCAGTCCATTCTGGTTTCTGAGATCTGTGAGACCAGAAACAAAAGTTTTTAATTCAATCATATTTTAAATCATTTTCCTTATGCAAGACTATGGAATCTGATGCTCCACTGTGCAAAATTAAAATAACCCAAACTTTTATATTATACATTTAAACAATACTTAGTGTAATTTGTTTTAGAAATAATTTAGCTTTATTTTTCTCTATGAACCGAAACCTGCTATGTCATAAATGTTCAGTGTGTTGGATTTAACATAGCACAGATCCTTTTTCATTAATAGAAGAATCAATCTTTTTTTTTTTCCCCTTTGAAGAACTGCCTGCAATAGTCTTTGGAAAGCGCTAGACTATTTCTACCACACTTTTTCAAAGCAGTGTCTTAAACTGCTAAGAAGAAATTTTGGTAAACATGACATCTTAATGTTGCATTCCTTGTTGGCTCAATACAGGAAAGATCCACAGATTAAAAGAATCAATACAAAACAGCAAGCTAGTCAGCAGCGAATGCCCACGCTCCTTGTAAGCCACAGTAAAAGCTTACATCAGCAAAGAAAGCCATGACAATAAAAAAAAAATGAAAACTAAAATGGCAATCTTCTGCTCTTAGAGGATCTAAAGGCACTTACTGGTCTGATTAAATCTCTACAGACTCCACATTGTTCTTGATTATTGCTCTCAAGTTTTGGTGACTATTTCCCTGAACGTAAGTTGTCTTATATGGATAGAACATTTTCTAATCTTGATTCTATTTCACACTATCTTCTACCATTTTTCAAAATAGTCTAAAAATATCCGAGTATCAATTACTAAGATAAAGTAGGACAGAGTGAGCTCTGATCTGGGAACAAAACTCAGCTCTCACATTCAGCAAGAAAATAACCATCTTTACCTCTTCTGTGAATAAAGAAAGCACTTTGCAGTGATTATTAACTAAATGTTATATAACTATAGTATTATTCATGTGAAACTGTTGCAGTGATAATGAAATATAATCTTTCTGTTATTCTCATTTTAAAATTTTCATTTGAGATTCAGTAGGTTGTAATCTGTTCAAGAAAATTCAACAAATTGGTCAACAGTGAAGATATTATTTTCCCTTCCAGACTGTCACATAGAGAAATATGAGATTGTAAAATGAGAAGGCAATAAACATTAATTATTGGCCATTAAGTTGTACCAGGTTGTGTTCCACAGACTTTAATTATGTCACCCAAGTAATCTTCACAGCTTCCATAAGTGCTAAGTATTAATATTATCCAAAATTTATAGATGAGAAAAGGAAGTCTGGGTCAAGAAGAACATCAGTCAATTTACCCAGCAACAAGAATTTGTAACTCCTCTAACATCTGATACAGGTTTCGCAATTATTTGGGTAAGTATGTGGATGCATATTAGCTGAATCACAAGGTAAGACTATGTTTTTATTTCTAGAAATATGCTAACCTGCTTTCCAAGTGACCGTACTATTTTATATTCCTACCAGCAATGAATGAAAGTTCCTGATAGAACTCTGCATCCTAACCCAGCAACTAATATTGTTATTTCCTTTGGATTTTAACCATTCTACTAGATATGCAGTGGTACTTTAATTTTTTCACTATAATTTTAACTACTTTATAAATGCTTTTATGTGTCTGAAAATAATAGCTTAGCCAATTTCTTTGTTTTTAGCTTTGCAGAGTCCCTTAAGTTTAGATGTATCTCTTGAATATTGAATATATTTGTTTCCCAATTTGTGAGTTAAACTGAAAATCACTTTTTATTTATTTTCAGAGGTGAACTAAACCCCATTGAATCTTATTCATATGATGAAAACATTTGGTCTTAATTGTGTTGTTTTATTTTGTGTTATATTTTATATTTGCTATGTTTGCCTGTATTTTATATGGGACTTTTAAAAATGTGCTGTGTTTTTGAAGGTTTTTATTACTTTTCTAGTGGTTATACATTTGAGTGCCCTTAGACACCTGTTTTTTTTTTTAAGTTTTTATTTATTTATTTATTTTTAGACAGAAGGGAAGAGAGAGAGAAAGAGAGGGAGAGAAACATCAATGTGTGGTTGCCTCTCATGTGGCTCCCACTGGGGACCTGGCCTGCAACCCAGGCATGTGCCCTGACTGGGAATCGAACCGGTAACCCTTTGGTTCACAGCCCGTGCTCAATCCACTGAGCTACACCAGCCAGGGTGACATCTGTTTTCTTATTTAACTTTTAGATATATTGTTTATCAGTATTTAATTGTATATTTCTACTAGTATATAATTTCTATGCAATAATCTGTTCTATTTTTAAAAAGTCATTTGTTATCTTCTTTCCTTTTTTTTTTTATTTTTGACATGATTGCAGATGTTGCTATTTTTCCCCTCTTTGGCCCCCCTCCTCCCAGTTCCTACCCCCTCCCCTCTGTTTATCACCATACTGTTCTCTGTGTCTGTGAGTTATGCAAATGTGTTTTTGGCCAATCCCTTCACCTTCTTTCATTCAGTCCTCTCCTCCCTCTCCTCTGACAGATGTTAGTTTGTTTCATGCATCCAGGACTCTGTTTCTATTTTGTTCATCATTTTATTTTGTTCATTAGATTTCACATATAAGTGAGATTATATTGTATTTGTCTTTCTCTGACTGGCTTATTTCACTTAGCATAGTAATGCTCAAGTCCATCCATACTAATCTTCTTTTCATCATTTCTTCTCCTCTACTGTTTATTTGCATTATTACTACTTGTTTAATAATATAATTTTTATATATCCTTCTTCCTCCTTTATCTGTACTTTCATTTATAGTTTTAGAGTTATCTTGATGTATATTTATGTGTTTAACACCAGTCCCTTCACTGAAGTTTGCGGTTGAATAAAGCATAATCTCTAAGAGACTTCTTAAAAGATTTCATGGCTATAAAATACTGTATGCTGATGCATGGCTATAATACATTGTATGTTGATATATATTTAAAACTGTTTTTCTATAGGATTAATAGTTCCAATCTTTCTTTGGTTGTATGTTTTTAAAAAGGTTGCTCTGCAGTTTGCCTTGCCTTCTATGATAATTTGGATTATACCCTAAAAATCCTGAAACACCAATTCAAAAGATCCTATGCACCTCAATGTTCATAGAAGCACAATTTACAATAGCCAAGTGCTGGAAGCAACCTAAGTGCCCATCAGTAAATGAATGGATCAAAAAACTGTGGTAAATTTACACAACAGAATACTATGCAGCAGAAAGAAAGGAGGAGCTACTACCCTTTGCAACAACATGGATGGAATTGGAGAGTATTATGCTAAATGAAATAAGCCAGGAGGTGAAACACAAATACCATATGATCTCACCTATAAGTGGAACCTAATCAACAAAACAAACAAGCAAACAAAAGAGAACCAGAGACATTGAAATAAAGAACAAACTTACATTAACCAGAGGAGAGGGTGGAGGGGATAATGGTGGGGGGAGAATGGAAAGGGTCACCAAGGACATATATAAAAGACCCATGGACAAAGCCAGAGTTGGGGTAGGATTGAGGGTGGGAGGTGGAGGTGGCTGGGCCAGGGGAAAGTGGTGGTGGGAAAATGAAGACAACTGTACTTGAACAACAATAAAAAACAGTAAATAAAAAGTATTAAAAAATGTTAAGAAAAAAGAAATGTTCTTTTTAAAATTATTAATATTATTTGTCCAAATATTATATTATTTGCATGTATGATGCATACTGGAGGAGAAGAAAAAGCTCTTTTCATGTGAAGTTAAAATAAATTAAAAATAAATAAATAAATACAATTATTTTACAATTCTCTCCCTCTTTTCCTCTAATAAAAATTATTTTCTCCTCTACACCACCTTAAATCATCAAGAATATCAAGAGAAAGGAAATAATATTTCTTTATAACTGAAATCAAATATGTTTACTAGAATACGTCTCAGAGTTGATTATTTGGGATGAATTTTTCCATCTATCTGAAGAGCCTTCACATGATAGAAGTTTAGGGTTTTTTTTTTTTTGTTTATTGTTTGTTTTATTTGCTTTTTTCTGGAAAGTGTTTTTGGATATAGTTTGAAACACTGGTAATGTGCATTGTTTTGTTTGCCTTCTTCAGGGACCTCAATTTTATGAACATGAGTCCTTTTTGTCCATCTGCCATTGTCTGGATGTTATCATGTCTAATGTTTTGCATGTCTTTCTTGATCTCACTGTCATGACCTTGGCTGTTTGTTTTCAGGCCTTCAGCACAACCAGTAAAGTTTCATTACAGTACTCCTCTTTAGGCATGCTGGAATTTAATCTTAATTACTGAGATTTTTTTTCTTAAAATCTCCTACATCTGCCTAAAATGAGGAAAAGCTTAATATGTTAAAGTGTGTTTATACTCAATTTCTGATTTCTTAAAATCATAACACAAGACACATTTTGAATTTTAGAAAATTAGTTTAGATTCAGGGTAATTTATAAGATTTCTAGTTCAATTGCACTCTTTTATGTCAGTTCAGCAAAGTCTGTATTACTTGATTTGTTTGTTTGTTTGTCTGTTCTTGGGAGAGGGGCTAATTGTGCACAGATTTTGTTTCCTCCTGGTCTCATAGGACACTTAACATCTGGCTTTTGCTTTTCTTTCCTTTCACAATGCAATTGCCAGAGGGTGGTTCCATTATTTTTTCCCTCTTTCTCTGCCTCAGAATTTATTTGCTACTTCCCAGCATTTTAACTTTAAAGTTTTTTTTCCTGCAGTCCATGCTCTGATCTAACCATAAACATTGTCGGTATTTTTAAAGTCACAGTGGACTCAGTTGCTCTGTTTATGGATCCCCATTTCTCTCTCTCTTGAAGTTTTTCCCAGAGAGCTCTAATTCAGAAAAAAGTTGTGGTTGGGTAGGCCTAAGATCATTTGGTGCTATTTTCCTTATTTACTTTTAATTATTTTTTTATATTTGTCATACTATGATTTTAAGTTTTGCTGAGTTAATTCATATGTGTTCTTTTGACTGTTCTTTATTTTTTAGAGACAGTATTAAGAGCTACCAGGAAGTCATGAATATTATTTTACTTTTAATTTTTGGCCATCTTGTTTTCTTTAATTTTATTTGTCATTTAAAAATTACATTAATGGTATTTGCATGTGCATCTATGATCATATATCTGTCATCTCACTATGTATCTCTATTTTTTCTGTTTGAATACTGTGATGGGGAATATGTTATCTTTTGCTCCTGCTTCCAGTTCCCAAATTCGGTTTCCTCATTACTAAGTATTTTAGTATTTTTTTATTGTCTCTAGCAGAATTTGGGGCTTAGTAGTATTTTACTTTATAATAATTTTTACAATATTTCCCTCTGTGTCACTAGTTCCATAAATGTAATATACTCTTGATTAAGATGAAAATTTGAATATGTAATTCCAAATAGAGATCTTTTATTCTTGTTGTTCAATAAAACTGTTTCTGAGAAAAGAATCATTTCTTCTCAATCTTTGGTGTTGCTATTTATTTTTTAAAGATTTTATTTATTCACTTTTATATATTTTTTTATTTTTTTTTTCATTTATTTATTTTTTATTGTTCTTCTAGTACAGTTGTCTCCAACATCCCGCCACCACAGCTCTCCACCCCACCCATATCTGGTGTTGTTTTCTATTTACTTATGATATGTTCGATAGTCTTAGAGAAATTTCCTCCATGCTTATTTTCTGTTTATCATTCTTGACTCCTCTCGGGCAAAGCATTGCTGTGCTTTTCCTGTATATTTTAGAACTTTCTGCAATAAAGATAAATCTGGAAGTCACTTATACAAAATAAATTACTCCCTAAATTTTTTAATTGAATTCAGTAAGGGTGCTACTGCTTCACAAAACCATAAAGATTTCATGTACAACTCAATAAAACATCATCTACACAATGCATTGTGGGCCTATTGTCAAAAGCAGTCTCCTTCTGTTCTCATTTATGCCTCATCTTTGCCTACCCCTGCCTACCCCTACCCTCCTTTCCCTCTGGCTATCACAACAATGTTATCTGTGTCTATGTACATATATATGTATATGTCTATACATATATACATATATATGTATGTATCACACATATATCACATAACAATATATATATATTTTTTCTATATCACTTTCTTTCATCCAGTCCACCTACTCTATATTCTTCTTATAGCTGTTGGTCTGTTCCATGTATCCATGACTCTGTTTCTATTTTATTTGCTTATTTTGTTCATTAGATTTCATATAAAAGTGAGATCATATACTATTCATCATTCTCTGCCTGGTTTATTTCACTTAGCTTAATAATATCTAGGTTCATACATGCTGTTGTGAAAGGTAAGAGTTCCGTCTTTTTATGGCTGCATAGTATTCCATTATGTGAATGTAACACAGCTTTATGATACACTCATCTACTGATGGACACTGGGGTTGTTTCCAGATCTTGGCTATTGTAAATACTGCTGCAATGAACACTGGAGTGCATATATTCTTTTGAATTACTGTTTTGGGATTCTTTGAATATATTCCCAGAAGTGGGATGACTGGGTCAAAAGACAGTTTCATTCTTAATATTTTGAGGAAACTCCATACTCCTTTCCACAGTGGCTGCACCAGTCTGCATTCCCACCAATAGTGCACTAGGGTTTCCTTTTCTCCACATCCTTGCTAGAACTTGTTGATTTATTGATGATAGTCATTTTGACAGGCATAAGGTGATATCTCAGTGTTGTTTTGATTTACATCTCTCAGATAATTAATAACATTGAGTATTTTTCATATGTCTATTTGCCATCAGTACATCCTGTTTAAAGAAATGTCTATTTAGATTCTTTGCCAATTTGTAATTGGGATGTTTGTCTTCTTGGTGCTTATTGTACAAGTTCTTTTTATATTTTGGAAATTAACCCATTATACGCAGTATCATTGGCAAATATGTTCTCCCATTTAGTGGGTACCCTTTTCTTTTGATTATGGTTTCTTTTGCAGTGCAAAAGGTTTTAGGTTTGATGTAGTCCCATTTGTTTATTTTTTCTTTTGTTTCTCTTGCCCGAGGATATATATGGGCAAAAATATCGCTACAAGAAATGTCTGAAATTTCATTGCTTAAGTTTTCTTCTAGGACTTTTATCATTTCATGACATATTTAAGTATTTTATCCATCTTAAGTTTATTCTTGTGTATGGTGTAAGTTGGTGATATATTTCATTTTTTTTTCATACATCTATCCAATTTTCCCAACACTATTTGTTGAAGAGACTGTCTTTACCCCATTGTGTATTCTTGCCTCCTTTGTCAAATATCAACTGACTGTAAAGTCATAGGTTTAAGTTGGGGTCCCCTCATCTATTCCGTTGATCTATGTGCCTGTTCTTGTGCCAGTACCACCCTCTTTTGATTAATATGGGCTTGAGTGTAGTTTGATAACAGGTAGTATGATACCTCCAACTTTGTTTTTCTTTCTCATGATTGCTGAGGCTATTCAGGGTATTTTGTGGTTCCATATATATTTTTGGAATATTTGTTTTATATGTGTGAGGTATACCATTGGTACTTTAATAGGAATTGCATTGAATCTGTAGATTGTTTTGGGTAATATGGATATTTTAACAATGTTAATTTTTCCTATCCATTAACACGGCATATGCTTCTACTTATTTGTATCTTCCCCATTTTCTTTCTTCAGTAACTTAGAATTTTTGAGTACAGGTTTTTTACCTCCTTGGTTAAATTTATTCTTAAGTACATTATATTTGTTGTCATAATAAAGGGGGTATTTTCTTAATTTCTGTTTCTGATAATTCATTTTTGGTGTATAAAAATGCCACTGGTTTCTGAAATAAAAGGTATCCAAATTATAAAGGAGGAAGTAAAGCTGTCAATAATCACGATGGCATGGTTTTATAAATAGAAAATCATAAAGACTCCATCAACAACTAGTATATCTAATAAATTAATTTGGCAAAATTATAAGATACAAAATAAATATTCAGAAATCATTCCCTAAATTTAGTTATCTTGTTCAGTGGTCATGGCTGACATTTTTGCTCCAATTATAATACAAGGGGAATAAAAAAACCCTTGGATTTATTTATTAAAAATTGTGTATTTATTCTTACATGTTAAAGTCACCTTCAAAGTTCTCTTCATTTGATGCAATATACCTATTGAGATGTTTTTTCCACTGTTCAAAACAATATTGAACTCATTAATTTTGATTCCTTTTAGTGGTTCTGCCATTTTTTTGTTTCACTTCTTCCACATTGGCAAAACATTTCTCTTTGCAGACATTTTTCATCTGGGGAGACAGACAAACAAAAATGCTCCAGGAGAGATGGGGTGAATAGGGAGTGTGGGGCATGGGGGTCATGCTGTTGTTTGGTTGAAAACTGTTGAACACTCAGCACAGTGTGGGAAGGTGCGTCCACAAATCACCCATCGTGAAATGGGCAAATGCATTGAAAGTGTTCCAAAAATTTCACTGAATTAGAATGCAATCTCTCACAACAATGCCGGCTGGTACACTGATATAGATGGGTCCTCAAACTGTCACCTAGTGAGGGAAGCCTGTGCTCCAAGGGGCCCACCCTCCAGAAGATAATTCAGTTGTTTTGTGTATCCCCTCATAATCGAATGAAGAAGACATTTAGCAACAGTATTTAAGTAACAGCCATTTCTAAGTGGTCAGTTTAGTGGGTTTTATGTCCTATTTTTTTTTTTTAAGAACTAGCTGTCATTACTCACATTCAGACACACATTTAAGTATAACCCATCCCCAGAAAAGCTCAGATCATTTGGACCAAGAATCTCTATTTTCCTTTTTTTCTTATATTAGACATTTTCATTCAAAACCAAGTTAGTCCCTTTAAAACTTTTAACAATAAACAAATTACTTCAACATTTCCTTTTCAGAACACTGAGGAAAACTCTCCATGAGCAATTTTTAAATAACAAGGAAGTTTTGTCACAAGATAATTTTCTTTTCATGACAATATTGTGAAATAAACGGGCAACTTCTTCTATGCAAAAGAAGGAAAGTATTAAATCTTATTTTATGAGTTGGGACCCCTTTACCAGGCAATATTCAAAATTATATAGTCATAGTTTTGCCATGTATTCAAAGAATACTACACTTTATGGAGTTTGTTAATTACAGGTTAATGACTATTTCCATCTATAAAAAATGAAAGTTTGTGTAATAAAAAAGCAGACTTCAACTTATTTTAGGTGAAACTCCCCAGGCCTGGAGATCCAACCCTCACAATTATAACATGAAGTAACTTGTTCTATAAATGTACTTACAATGTATACTAACTAATTGAGTATGACTTCTGGTAATAAAAACCTTAGAATAGAATGAATTTGTTTCATTTAGTTTTATAGTGTCTGTAGAATTTAAAGGTGTAAATTATAAAACACTGTATGGATATTTCAATAAAACTATAAATATCCATGAGAAGTTTTCAAAGACATTTTTTTTTTTACTTTTAATAATATATTTTATTTAACCCACTATAGTAAAATATTGTCATTTCCACATTTAATGTAGGGTAGATATCCCTTCTACCATCTATTGGCTTTAATTGTCTTATTTAGAAAAACAGATGTATCTTGAAGAGAAGTGTTTTTAAAAACTGCCACAGCATCTACTAAAAAAAAACAAGAAGTTATTAAGCATAGGAATTCCATTGTCTCATCCACATTCTAGCAGCTGGCACAGGCAGATGTTTGCTTTTTCTTTTTCTTTTTTTTCTTTTGCAGTTTATGGAAAGGAACAATAAAGCTGTAGCTCAATCGAAAAACCTGTGCTTTCTTTTATTTGCTTAACTTCATGCAGATGTAAGAAATTGAAAGCTAAATTTTACAACTAAAATCAAAATACCAGATGGTTATATAATTGGACATTTCTTTTCTGTCAGAGCAAACAAGTCTTTCTAAAAGGTGAAGATATAGGTTAAACATACCGTATTTTTTGGACCATAAGATCCACCTAGGTTTTAGAGAAGGAAAATAGGAAAAAAAATTTGAAGCAAAAAATGTGGTAAAATGTTTAATAACATAAATAACGTAATATTTCACCAATGTGAACCAGGTAAGCTACATTCAAACTAAAGACACACCCCCATTTTCTCCCAAATTTGGGGGTGGGGAGTGCATCTTATAGTCCAAAAAATATGGTATGTGTTCATGTAATATCCAATCTCTGTACTTAAAAGCAGATAATTAAACAAACAAACAAGCTTGCTTTGCTAATGAGAATTCTGGAGAATTTATCCAATTAAATTTCATAGTAAATTATATTTGTAGGACTCATGGTATATTGATTTATGCTCAGCCATTTTAACATTTTATACAACATAATAAATTATAATTCTTGAAACAAAAAGAAATTTTATATATTTAAATAAATCTTCAAGCATTTCAGGTTCCATTTGGGACAGAAAATAGGAACAAAGAAATTTTAGTGAAAGTATTTTCATAAACAAGACAAGATAATAAAAATTTACATCAGATAAAAAGTGGAGGGAGGGAGACAACAGAGGAGAGAAGGGGGAGGGGCAAGCAAAGGAACACAAATAGAAGACTCATGGGCACAGACAATGGGGGGGACTGACTGTGAGAGTGGGGGAAATGGGTTACAGTGAGTAAGGGGGGAAAAGGCGGGACAACTGTAACTGAAAAAAATAAATTGAAAAATAAAAATATATCAAATTTAAAATAGTTATCTCTGCTATGTGCAAGGTTCAACAAGAACATAACTACAAATATGTTATTATGATGTTAGCAAATTTGTGTTTATTGATTTGCTCAGTAATGATCCTGAAAGGTATCCTAATTCCTAGAACGTGTCAATGTTAACCTACGTGGCAAAAGAAATTTTGAAGATGTGATTAAGTTAAGAGCATTGAGATGAGGAGATTATCTGTGTGTGCCCTAAATATAATCACAAAATGTATAAGGAGAAATATTTTATATGCTTTATGTATTAAAATACAATATAATATTAATGGCCATACTAAATAAATTTGAATAAAGTTTAATAAATCCAAAGATCCAAAGCCAAAGAGGGGTAGGATTGAGGGTGGGATGTGAGGATGGGTGGGGCGGAGGGAGTTGTGAGGGGAAAATGGAGACAACAGTACTTGAACAACAATAAAAAAGAAATATACAATTAATCTATTTGTTTTACTGTTGATGGGTATTTTTTTTAATTTATTTATTTTCAGAGAGAGAAGGGAGGGAGAAAGAGCAATGTGTGGTTGCCTCTCACATGGCCCTCACTGGGGACCCGGCCCGCAACCCAGGCATGTGCCCCGACTGGGAATCCAACCGGGACCCTCTGGTTCCCAGCCCGCGCTCAATCCACTGAGCTACACCAGCCGGGTGTTGATGGGTATTGTATTACTTTTAATATTCTGATGTTACAAACACTATTGCTGTGAATATTCCTATAAAAATTTTTATTAATATATAATTTACATATCATGAAGTTTACTGTAAATTTGGACTGTACATACAGTTCAATACTTTTTTATTGTATTTACAAAACTGTGACACCATCACCAAAATCTAATTTTCTATTTTTAATTACTTTATTGTTGTTCAATTACAGTTGTCTGCATCCTCTCCCACCCCCTCCAAGCCCACCTCCAAACCCACCCAAAATCTAATTTTCAAAGATCTCAGCGTGCCGTAAGGAAACCCAGGACTTACTAATAGTCACTCCCCATCTTCACCTCACATCCTCCCTCAGCCTCACAGCCATGAGTCTACTTTCTATCTCTATAAATTTGCCTACTCTGGGCATTTTATATACATGGAATTATATAATATGTGGCTTTTCGTGTCTGGTTTTCTTCATTTAATATAATGTTTTCAAGGTTTATCTTTATTGTTTGTGTCAGTACTCCATTCCATTTTATGGCAAATACTATTACATTGTATGAATAGACCACATTCTGTTTATCCTTTTATCAGTCAAGGGACGTTTGGGTTGTTTCCACTATTTATGTACAAGTTTTTGTGTACACATAAGTTTTCATAAGTTTCATAACTATCTATCTACATACCTAGGAGTAAAATTGCTGACTTATATAGTAAACTTTATGTATGATATTTTGATGTACTGCCAAATTGTTCCCTAGAGTGGTGGTACCATTTTACATTTCCAATGGCAATGTATAAGAATTAAAATTTTTCCATATCCTTAAAAAAATAAGAAATAAATCCATGTATTATCTTCACCCTTTTGGGACTATCATGTTATTTTTATCAGAAAATAATATATAAACACAAAACAAAAATATTAGCCGAATTTTTAAATATTTTTAATTACTAATAACTCATGATTATGAAAAATATTATATATCTAATTTGGGTTTTAAATAATAAAGTTACATCCTATTTTATAAAACTTCAAATAATTTCTAATTTATGAAACATTTTTAACACTTCTTTTGTGAAATACACTAACAAAAAATTTTGCATGTACGAAACTTTGCAAGTATCTTAAACTGAATTATTCATACCTCCATTCAAGTTCATTTATGTAGCTTTTCAATGTTGAAGTTAAAATATGTGTACATTATAAAGAATTGAAGAACAGTTACCATCGATTCGTTATTCCTGTGGAGTTAGCTGAGAATTGTAAAGTGTGCCCTTTCATGCGGCTGCCAGAAGGCACGCAGTACACTGCCTGCGTGTCTGGTTCCGTCGAGGCAGGTACTCAGGCATTTGAGTTGCATATTTGCATATTGAATAATTGAACATTGGCAAATAGTCACTTGACAATAACTTTGAAATTTATACATGGTGAAGCAAAGGTAGGTTTACCCTTGTGAGTATGTGAGAGTTTATTCTTACATTCTTTATTAATTATTGTATTATTTTTCTATGAACAACTGAAAACTTACTTTTGTCCCACTCTGTATATATACATATTGATTTGTCTAATTTCAAACAGACACTTTTCTTATCATTCTTTATAATCTATCCTTTCATAGTAGGTGTTTCTTGGGCCTGTGATATTGTTTCCTGAAAACTGGTTTGACCATCACTTTCACGGGAGGTTACCCACTTTATTTCTTAATCAATAGAGACCAAAACTTCCTGAAGATGGCCAGCATAGATAGTTTTTAAAAACCTTAGACTTATAGCAGATGGATGGCTCCCAAAAAAGAGAGTGAACATCTCTCAAGACATTAATTATTTTAGTCATTTAACAAAAACTGGGTAAGTATGTGTTTATTATACACTGATGAAAAATCATTCAAAAATACCCATGTGTCTGAAGCTTAAATCCTATTGAGGAGAGACACAAATAAATAACATAGAATATATAAATAAATTATATATTGTATTAGAACACAAGCATTATAGAAAAACTGGATTAGGGTAAGAATTATTAAGACTTATTAAATAAATGCTTACCCTAGTTTAAGAGGTAACATTTATGCAGAAAAATAAATTATATTTGAAAGGCTTGCTCTTGAATGAAGATAGAGGGTTTCCTGGGAGAGCGTGGGGAGGGTGGGGACAGGGATAAGATTGGAAGCCATTAGTCTAGTTAGGAGAGTAATGCTGAAACAGCTGCTGGAAACTGCAATTGGATGAGGCTTGTAGCAGTGAAGGCGATGAGAAGTAGTCAGATTCCAGCTTCATTCAAAAGAGAACTCTAAATTTTCTGGCAAAAAACGTCCAATATGAGCAGAAAAAACATCAATGATGATTAAAATATATTTGTTTTGAGCAAGAAAAATGATAAAATTATTATCGATTGTAAAAAAGCAAAAGTTGGAGCATGGATCAAGCATTTTAGGGAGATTTGGATGTAAGTTTGAGATGTCTGTTTAAAATGTAGGGTGAAAATATGCATTGTGTATTTTTCACCTTAAATGAGGAATTTAAAGCCATGAGACTGGAAGAGATGATCAAAAGAGTTAAATAAATGCAGATAGAAATTCAAAAATTGAGCTTTGGCTTCTATAAGGTTAAAATACTGGAGAAAAGAGAGACTAAGAAAAAGATAGTAGAGAGGCTATTTTGCTAGAGGTCTAACCACCAGATGTTTGTATCCTGGAAATCAATACAGAAAGTACATCAAGGAGAAAAATACATTCAATCATATAAATGTTAAATGCACAATTAAAGATCACTGGTGGTACTAAGAAATAAATTAGGTTAATTTATCCAATGCATAATATTTTTATTCCTATATCTGTAATCACTTTTGTATTCATTTCTGAAACATTTTCCATCAGGCAAAATAATGTTCCTGAAGAAAATTAGCTGGCGTGCAACATGTTCTTCTTAGTATTTAAAGTTTGATGTGAAATAATAAGGTTATTGATCAATTACTAACCTGATAAGATCACAATAACTGCTGATTCATCAGGCATTCAGAGACTCATCACTTTGACATCACTTCACTTCAGTCTATACTCATTCTTGATTACATCCTCTAGTTGTGTGTCTTTAATTACATCATACAAAGTGAAAACTACCCAATTTATATTGTGAGCCCAGACTTCTGCTCTAAATGCCATACATGTATATCTAGATACCCAATCTTTACTGAAACTTTTAAAAGACATCACAATTTTTTTTCTGATATACATGGTCTACAACGATTGAAATGAGTTAAAAATGTTATTGCAATATGATTAAGTTTAAACATCCATAGGAGTCAATCAAGACTTTGGGTTGTGTTTTTTTAATTTTTTTTAGCTAGAAACGGCGAAATCTTTTGAGAATTAAACTTATGAATATAGTTAAAGGTTGGAGAAGTTCAAAATGAAGAAATATTTGGTTGCTTATGTTTTGGAATAAATCTTATGCACTGAAGTAAAGTAGAATCAATTGCTAGTTCTGCTAGATCTGTAGCAGAATTTTAGGCTCAATTGATATTGTAGAATGAGACTACTGTACTTGAGTGAAAAAGAAAACAAACTTGAAGTAATTACCATGACTGAAGAAAAATATGACAGAAATGTTGAAATAAGAAGAAATAATTTAAGAGGAAATGGGAAGAGAGAAAATGACTTCAGTTTATTTTTCTTTCTTTGTTCCAGTCATTCATCTATCATCTATCTATCTGTCTATCTATCTATCTATCTATCTATCTGTCTATCTATCTATCTAATCTATCTATCTATCTAATCTATCTATCATCTATTTATCCATCTAGCTGTTGTCTTTTGAACTGAAGCCTCTGTTCATGAGTTGGAAGCACAGCAGTAACTATGGGCATTTAGAAAACTACATGTGTCCTAATTTTATAAAGTCAAGGAAAAAGATGACAGGGAAATTGAGAGTTTACACACTCAATGACGAATCAAAGAATATATTAGCCTGCTTTAACAGTAAGCATACCTGTAAACTGAAAGTATAATGAAGATTAACGAAGATTAAAGTTAACATTTTTTTTTACTGTGAAATAAGATTTTATAAGGAGCAAAGGTAAATGTCATTGTGTTTCTTCTTTGCCTTTTCCTTTAAAAGGGCTAAAGTTAATTTTCAATGTGTATACAGAACCTCAGGAATGAGTTGTTCTTTTGGTCAACATAGCTGCCCGGTACAGAGCACCGTCCCACTGCTGTATCTCAGTCTGTGCCAGGGATCCTCACGTGGCTCTCAACAGTGAGCAGGTACCAGACACTGCAGGAAGCAACTCATTTAACTTTCTCTTAAATTCACTGAGCTCCTTTTGCCTTTTATCTTTTCCAGGCTCATTACGGTTTGCTAAGGAGTTGTGTGTTCGTTATTGACAATCTGATTTTATATTATGTCAGGGAGAAGAAAGATAAACAACATAAACCTTTTGATTCTGGAAGATCCAAAACACTGAATTTTGACAGGAAATGTATCAGACGTATTCAGCATGGCTGGAAGCAAATATTGTACTTGAGAGGAGCTTAAAAATTAAAGCAAAGGAGAATGTCATGTTTTTCAGTAACAATTCAAAATGTCAGTTTATTGGCTGCTACGTGCTCATCTTTAATGTAAGCAAGACAAAAATGTTACCTGGTTTCCAAAATAGTTCAATAAGTTAACATTTGCCACTGTGAAATTGTAGGTATTCCAAAACAGATTTTTAAAAAAAATGTGAAATTCAGAAAAGATGTTTTCCCCTTTTGAATTGTACTGATTTATTAAAAACCTGGTGCAATATACAGATCATGCATCATAGAAATATACACTTGAAACCCATATAATCTTATTAACCAATGTCACCCCAATAAATATAATAAAAATAAAATTAAAATGTGCTTTTTACTACCAGGAAAAATAAAATAAAGTAAAATAAAATAAAATAAAAACTTTGATTCCTTATTCACTGCAGTTGGGAATGTAAACTGGTACAACCACTATGGAAAATAGCTTAGAGGTTCCTCAAAAAGTTGAGAAAACAGTTACCATATGACCCAGAAACCCCTCTTCTGGTCATCTGCCTGAAAATTTAGAAAACATATATTTGTGAAGATGTGTGCACCCTGACGTTCATTGCAGCACTATTCATGGTGGCCAAGATGCGGAAGCAACTGAAGCGCCCCTCAATGGATGATTATACAAAGAAGATGTGGTGCATATATACAAAGGAATGCCACTCCGCCTGAAGGAAAAATGAAATACCGCCATTGGTGACAATGTGGCTGGAGCCTGAGAATACCAAGCTTAAAGAAATAAGTCAGTCAGAAAAAGTTAAGAACCACATGATTATAATCCTAGATGGAATATAAAACTAAAAGCAACAAACGGGGAAACAAGAAGAACAAACAAAAACTCACAGGAACAGACAACAGTGTGGTTGTTACCACAGGGAAGCGGGAAATAGGAGAGGGCAAAGGGGGCTAAATGTGTGGTGACAGAAAATTTGGTTTTGGGTGGTAAACACAATGCAGCATACAGATGATGTAGCATAGAATTGTACACTAGAAATCTAGTGTGAAATCTAGATTATTTTATTAACCAATATCACATCAAAAATTAATACATTTCATAAAAATCTAATAAAAATAACCCTGATCCATCATCCCCCTACATATATTTGTTAATTATTCTTGAGAATCCAGAGAATTCTTGAAAAAGATATAAAATTTTGACATTTTTATTATATTTTTTGGTTATAGCTATACCAAAACAAACAAAAAGGATGGAAAATATATAATGTTTACCAAAAAAAAGGGCTGAAATGCATTAACTATAATTGCTGCATTTAGCACACACCGCACTCACACATCTTAATGTTAACTCTCTAAAGTAAAATATTTAAATACAAAAGGTTTTTTTTAAGTGATGGGGAAGAATAGTTTCAAGTGAGCTTTTTTTTTGGAAATCTGTGTTGAAATATGTCAAATGTATTTGTACAGAAACCCATGAGTATTGAAGAGCTAAACAGTTTGGAAGGGACCAACCATCTGCAGACATCATCTGTTCGTCATGAAGGCATCGGTGCTCATTAGCAAAAAGAATGTTTCCTGAGCCCTCAGATGTCCACCCTGGTTGCCTGGAGCAGACCTTATCCCAAAGAAAGAGCATGAAGGATATCAGTACTAGCAAATAAAAAGAATGGGGTTTCTCTGTTTCTGTACTGTTGGATTGGTAGATATAGCGGGTTTCTAGTATACTACCTTAGAATGATAAGAACTTGGAAAATTAGATATCTATAGAAGGGTTAACATCAGCCCTAATTAGTTAAGCCTAATGAAAGAGTAGTATTCTGACAGTTAATCAGTATAGCATCACAAATATCTCATTTCTGCCAATCGCACTAATGTGTAAACAATAGAATTTATTGATTAACAAGTTACTGATTACCTTATGCTCCATAGCACTTCAGGTCTCTCAAAAGAATTTTATTTTTAACTCAAGTAAGAAAGACATGTACCAGTATTATTGCTGTGTTCCTTTCTCTCTCTCTCTTTTTTTTTAATATGAGAATATAAATACATGGAGGTTTAGGACATCATAGAACAAACAGTAGAAGTAGGATATTAATGCAAATGGTAGTGTTTATAGTTTCCACCTGCTTTGTTTCTAATTAACATATTATTGACATATTAATAACCAGAATTGGAAGTTCACTAATTAACTTGGATTGGAATCTGACTTAACAATGTAATTTTCATCCTTATAAGAAGTTAGTCACATGGACAGAACCAAGGGGGAGGAGGGAGGCAGGGAAGGGAGACGGGGTTGGAGGGGGTGGGGGAAGGGGGGAGAGGATGCAAACAACTGTAATTGAACAACAATAAAGTAATTATTTAAAAAAAAGAAGTTAGTCACTGCTAATAGATTAGAGATGAACTGTTTGAGCCTACCTCTGTCCCACAGATACTGCTAGTCCACAGCTTGCTAAAAAAGCTCATTAAAGTGTTCATTTTAATCATTTTATGTAAAATATTTTAGAAATATGAGCTTAGATTTGAAAGGGTTTTCCTAGCTATTTACCAATAAGACATTTAAATACACCACACATCTGAATAAATTCAAAATGGCCCAAAGACTTAAATGTTAGACCCAAAACCATAAAAATCCTAGAAGAAAACATAGGCAGTAATATCTCAGACATTGCTCATAGCAATTTTTTATTGGATATATCTCCCCAGGCAAGGGAAACAAAAGAAAAAAATAAACAAATAGGACTACATCAAACTAAAAAGTTTTGCACAGCAAAGGAAACCATCAACAAAATAAAAAAAGACAGAATGGGAAGCCCTGGCTGGTGTAGCTCAGTGGATTGAGCGCAGGCTGGGAACCAAGCGGTCCCAGTTTGATTCCCAGTCAGGGCACATGCCTGGGTTGCGGGCCAGGTCCCTGTGAGGGCCATGTGAGAGGCAACCATACATTGCTGTTTCTCTCCCTCTCTTTCCCCCTCCCTTCCCCTCTCTCTAAAAATAAATAAAAATAAAATCTTAAAAAAAAGACAGAATGAGAGAACACATTCACTGATATATCAGAGAAGGGATTAATAAACAAAATTTATAAAGTACTTATAAAACTCAACATCAAAACACCAAGCAACCCAATTAAAAAATGGGCAAAGGGCCTGAGTAGATAATTCACCAAAGAGGACATACAGATGCCCAATAAACATATGAAAAGATGCTAAACTTCATTATTCAACAGAGAAATGCAAATTTAAACCACAATGAGATATTATCTCATGCCTGTCAGAATGGCCATCACCAATAAGTCAACAAACAACAAGTTCTGGTGAGAATGTGGAGAAAGGGGAACCCTTTTGCACAGTTGGTGGGGGTGCAGACTGGTGCAGCCACAGTGGAAAGCAGTATGGAGATACCTCAAAAAATTAAAAATGGAACTGCCTTTTGACCCAACAATCTCACTTCTTGGAATATATCCGAAGGAACCCAAAACACTAATTCAAAAGAACATAAGCACCCTTATGTTCATTGCAGTGTTATTTACAATCACCAAGATAATGAAGCAGCCCAAGTGACCATCAATGGATGAGTGCATAAAAAACCCATGGGACATTTACACAATGGAATAGTACTTGGCTATTAAATACAACATTTTACTTTTTGTGACAGTATGGAGGGACCTGGAGAACATTATGCTCAGTGATATATGCCAGTTTTCACTTAGAGAAAGATAAATACTATATGATTTCACTCAAACATATGATTTTGTGGATTGAGCAAAAAGGAAAAAGAACTCATGGACATGGACAACAGTGTGGTAATTGTTGGGCAGAGCTGGGTATAAGGGGACTAAACAGTAGTGGAAAAAATGCAATAAAGATTAAATTTAAAAAGGCAATAAATAAAGGCAGGTTAAGGAGAGAATTTATGCAGAAAACAGAAAGTAAATCTTCCAACAAAATGTCCTGCCATCAGTCACTAAAGTAATTGAAATTTTAAGTTCAATTTTAGGTCTAACGGACTTTGTTAAAATATAAAACAAGAACAAAAATATAAGTGTGGAATAATAGTAATTCTTATTAAAATACAAGTTACGATAAATGCATCCAATTACTAAGCATATTTACATGCTGAATAATGGCTTTAGTTAATTATTTGCAACCAACTGGATTGTATAAACTCTGAAGATAGGCTAGTTAGAAGAATAAAGTCAATATAAATTGAGTTTGTTGAAGAAAAAAGTCATAATATATGAGACAATCTGAATTCAAAACACCCAATGGGGATCGATAACATTTACAAATAAAATAAGATCTTAGCTTACACCAATATTAGCATATTGGGAGTCATGAGAATTCATAGCTTGTTAGGAAATTATTGTTATTTAGAACATTATGGTGTTCTCCAATAATAAGAAAATTTAAAGAGGGGAAATGTGATCTTGTGGTACACATGTTCTTTGTATTACATCCAGACAAGCATAAGATTTCTACAGCCGAATTTCACACAGTTTGCCACCCAGAGAAACAATCTAATTTTTAAGATTCAATAGGATCCTACTTCACTTAAATATCTACTTATGACAACACCTTCCTACAGTAATTATTTTAGAGATTTCTGAAGATAACTCAAGGGATTTATTGAGAATAATCAAATAACAGCTTTATATGCTTATTTTATAGTGAGCATGCACATTTTATATGTAAATCTGTTAAGTACTAGGATATAAGCTTATTACAGAAATTTCCAATTCTTCCATTCTAGAAACTGAGTAAAGGATTCAGTTATTAGTGAAGAAGTAATTATATTTTTTCTGGTCCAGTTAGGATTTGTCTTACGCAATCATTTTCTCATCAGAATACAACAGGCCATATCTCTTTGATGAAGGCCTTTATCATTTATTTTAATTATAGTTAAAATGTTGATTTATTTCAAAGCAGGCCTTATTTTTATCGAAAATCTCTGCCACTCATTTCTGTGACAGTTTGTTTTTGTTAATATTCAACTTTATATCTTTTATTCCCTTCAAAATTTTCATTTTCTCTTTGTGTGCGTTGCTGCCAATATTCTACATCAGTGAGGTAAGAGGGCATGAAGAAAGGGAGACCCAGGATTATAATATCAGTTAAAGGCTAAAAAGAAACCTTCAATGTAATCCAAAGTAATAATAGATCTTCCTTTATGATTAAAAACAAAAGAAACAAACAAAAAACAGAAAAACACGGGTATGAGGAATTGTTTCCTAGACAATATTATTAACCATACTAATTGGTTTCAGTATTTTAGAATAATATTACTTGAGTTTTATGTCCACTATTGGACATAATGCTAAGACTTTTTCCCAAATTCTAGTTATGTCACCTCTAGGAACAAATGCAATAAAAGTAACTACTCTAAGATGTTAAAAACAGGGACAACTTGTTAGGTGAGAGTGGGGAGATATAGGGGAAGTCTGTTCTTTCCACTCATTTTCTGTAAAAATAAACTGCTCTAAAAAATAAAGTCCATTAATTTAAATGATAACAATTAATGCAAAGTATGTTCTGTAAATATAACCTGCAAAAAATTTAGCATACTTAATCATATTTCAGGAATGAGACAAATTTGATCATATTATTGATAATCACTTTACAACTAATGGATATTTTTATTATTTTATATTCTTTTTGGATGTTTAAAGGCTCTCTCATGATACTTTGTAGTTTAACTCTTCAAAGTGACCCAGAATATTTTAATGTTGCCATTTCACTTTGACAGTTCACAAATGTCAAAAAAATGCTTTTATAATTTTTCTTATATAATGCAGTGACCTTCAACACATCAAAAAGTGGAGAATATTACAGAATTATCTAAAATGATGTTCAGCTTAAGCATGAGTAAATTTAGTGAGAATATAAACTAATAAAGCTTTTATTGATTGTAAACCCAAAGGATTAGATATGGATATATTTCTTTTTCTTTTTTAATTTATCTTTAGAGAGAGGGGAAGGGAGGTAGAGAGGAAGAGAAACATGTGTGTGGTTGCCTCTCTAGCACCTCCTACTGGGGACCTGGCCCACAACCCAAGCACGTGCCCTGAATGGGAATCAAACTGGCAACCCTTTGCTTCGTAGGTTGGCGCTCAAGCCACTGTGCCACACAAACCAGGGCTGGATACATTTCTTTACCTGGAAAAAATAACCTCCAGGTTTTTTGTTTGTTTGTTTGTTTTGCTTTGTTTTGTTTTTTCTCTAGTCTTCCTTACCTGATGGGTGGCAAATTAGCAAAAGTTTTCTTAAAGTTTTATTGAGAATGTTTAATAGATATAAAAGAATTTATGGCTACTAATTTGTAAATCTTATGTATACTGTACTAACTGTGACTTCAATAATACTTTCTAGCCCTGGCTGATGTGGCTCAGTATTTTTAGCCCCAGCCCGTGAACCAAAGGGTCATCATTTCAATTCCCAGTCTAGGACACATGCCTGGGTTGTGGGCCAGGTCCCTAGTAGGGGCTGTGCAAGAGGTAACCACACATTGATGTTTCTCTCCCTTCCTTGCCCTCCCAACTCCTCTGTCTAAAAATAAGTAAATAAAAATCTTTTAATAAAAAAAAAGAGTCCTGGCTGGTGTAGCTAGTGGATTAAGTGCGGGCTGCGGACCAAAGTGTCGTTGGTTCGATTCCCAGTCTGGGCACATGCCTGGGTTACAGGCCAGGTCCCCAGTAGTGGCCAAGTGAAAGGCAACCACACATTGATGTTTCCCTCCCTCTTTTTCTCCCTCTCTCTAAAAATAAATAAATAAAATCTTTAAAAAAAAGAAAAGAAAATAGGAAATTAAATAGGAAGAGATTGGGAATACAATGTAAAAAGAAGTGAGAACCAGTTAGTAATACAATATATAATACTTTACTATGTTTAATTAAATTGATATTTATTGATCTTCTGTTATACACTGTGCTTGGCACAGTGGGAGATTCAAAGATCAACTGAACATGACTACTATGTTGTCAGAACTCAAACTACTGAAAGATTCTTTTTAAATATAGAAAACAAGGTCAATTCTAATAAATATTGTAACTGAGCTATAGACAAAGAGTAAATTAAACAAAGGGAGGGGAGAAATTACATGTAATTGGAAAATTGGAAATAGTATACTCAGGATACACTATGAAAGATGAATGAAAACTTTAAAGGTAGGGAAAGGCAACTGAAGTGAAAGGAACCTCATGAGCAAAATACAGCCAGCCCTCCATGTTCACAGGTTTTACATCCATGGATTCTGCCAATGGTGATTCAAAAATATTCAGGGTGTGGCATAGAATGTTATATTGTTGCTTATGTGTATGTATGATGTGATTAGGCCTACAATAGTTGTGTCTGTACCAAACATGCATAGCATTGTTTTGTTCTTGTTATTATTCCCGAAACAATACAGTATAACAACTGTTTGTTAGATATTATGTGCAATCTATTGCATTACATGCAAATACAATTCTCTGACACTTTAGATAAGGGACTTGAGCATGGTGGACTTTATTATCCTAAGAGGGTTCTGGAACCCATCTCCATCAGATAACAAGGGACAACAATATATAGACAGAAAGTGACCAAGTTTATTAAATAAATTTAAATAAGTTTATTACAACTAAAGGTTATTTTCAATATGTTTCTTTTCTCCCAAAACATTTTACTGAATATATTTTTAGCCATACATCTTTGAAATTAAATGAGTTTGTTTTGATAATTATAATCATATTGCTATTAAATTATCTATCAATTTATTCAACAAGGACTTATCGAGTTTGGGGACTCTTCAATAGTCCCCTAAGCATAGTAAGTGTAAAAACTTGAATACAATTGGATTTGATGTGTCCACTGTAAGAAAAGGATAAGAGAACAAGAACAAATACAGCTGATTATAGATAAACGCATTCATTTATATTTGTTTAGAAAAGTGACTATTTAAGATTTTTACCCTAATTCCAAGATAATATAATATTCTGTTGCAATTTTAATGATACTGATAAAAAAACACAAAAATTCTGGGTCAGAGACAAAGGACAATTTATTACTCATAGCAGTAACAGTAGCAGAATATCAGGATACATTTTCTTGCACTGATTCTGTAAGTTCTAATTGTCCCAGAGTAACATCAGTTAAACCATGTGACAACTGTACACCTGGTAGGTTGCATTACAGTAGAAAACCAGAGCTTACGGAACACAATATTCAGTAAGCATACCTATCCTTCGCTCCAAAGAAAGAAATTACCTTGGTCTAACAAGGCTGTTGGCTATACAAACATCCTAAAACAGGAATCCATCCCCGCCTGGTGTGGCTCAGTGGATTGAGTGCTGGCCTATGAATCAAAGGGTTGTTGGTTCGATTCCCACTCAGGGCACAAGCCTGGGTTGTGCTCCAGGTCCCCAGTAGGGGGCGTGAGAGGCAACCACACTTTGATGTTTCTCTCCCTCTCTTTCTCCCTCCCTTCCCCTCTCTCTGAAAATAAATAAAATCTTTAAAAAATAAAAATCCAGAACAAAAGAGTCAGTGGCTCTGTTTGTAGGATGTGAAGAAATAAATATAAGGAATCCATGGGGAACCAACTTTCAACAGAACTGAAATAAAGACGAGAAAATTACTCATTCTCACTATACTTCAAGGAAGAATACTGTATCACATACACATTAACACTTTAACTGGGTCTTGACAGTTAAGCAGATAAAATCATAGAGAAAAGTATTACAGGCAGAAAGAATATACCTGAAGATATGGTGATGGAAATATAAATAGCCTCTTTAGTGAAAAATGGGATCTCTGAAGGATGGGTGGATATAAAGGAAATGTAGAGGTATTAGTTTGGACAAAATGTGTTAGTGGAAGGCTGTAGAGGTAAATGAATGTTCTGCTAAGTAATTAGTTCTTTCCATAGAATAGTAGAAAGCCATCAAAGATCTTTAAGTTAGGGAAGAATAAAATAATTATCTAACTTGCAAAGGAAATGTCGATAGTATTCTGAAGGAGGCCAAAAGGTAATTGAAACTACAATCATAAAAGAAAAGAAGAAAGGAGGTAATTATGATAAAAGATAAATGTCTGTATATAAAATGAGAGGACTGCAAAGATATTTTGAAATTTTAATTGATAGAAATCCTTGATTAATTGCATTAATGGGATGAGGATAAAACTGAAGATACTAGTCAGGATCATAGCTAGGTGAGATAGAATATAATACTGTTAACCAAAAGAGGCAGAAAAAAATACAAAACAAAATAATCCAAAAGCTATATTAAAGGGAAAATCTAAGCTCTGTTTTTAGACATATTTATGTTCTAAACGTGAAAGGCATTCAGCTGTAGATATCAAATACATAGTTTCCACGTTAATTTTATGTTGACTTTAGGTGAAATGAAGACTGTAGACAGCACAGGATCTCATCAAAAGGGACACTATGTTCTGCCATTGCTATCTCAACATTCTTAACAATATCTGAAAAAGGAACTTTTTAATGTTCATTTTATTCAGGTCCTACAAATTATGCAGTCAGTCCTGATTTTCGATTTTAAATTGGAAGTCAACTTGAAGACTTCTTTTAAATAACCATGATATCTCCAATTAATATAAATAAAGAAATAGCATAGAGATCCTTTATTTTCCACTGGGAAAGCCAGTTTAAAACAATCTCTACTATATTATAGGCCTTAAATAGATTAGTTTCAGCTTCTATTAAAATGTGCTTCTTATAAATAGTGCAGTGGTTTTTCCCTCTTTTGTGAGTGTCTTTGGATTATGGTCATGTGGTGAATAAATGTTAAGTTTTTTAATATAATTATTTAAAATACATTTTCTCATAATGATTTATCAGTACACTTGGAAAATAATAAGGGTCCAGGCAACTTAGGCCAGAGATAAGTCTTGTAATTGCTATGAGGAGGAGGACCTTCGAGTAATGGGACCTGGAACTACGCACTTGCATATGGCATAAGCAGGTGGGAATACGATGTAGTTTATCAAATACAGAAAATCTAGACAAATTGTCATTGAATACCTCTCTTCAATTACCTTGTTAAGCAGGGCATTTGCCTGTGTGTGTCATTGTTAGCCACTGGGCTTTCACTTTAAAAATTAGAAATTAGAAATTAGAAATCTAATTTCTTACAAATGAACAAAACAGTATGTCATACATGATTCTATGGTGGTTAATGTTATTTCTAATTTTTCCCACTCTCTAGTAACTCCTAGTCCCAGGATTCCACAAGGATGGTCCAGAAAAGATGTTACATAAGTGCATAATAATGATACATTTTTAATTTATCTCTTTCCCATTTTCCTCTATTAACAAAAAAATAATGAGGAAAGGATCCCAGTACAAATTTCAATGTATATAATCAATGTACTAACTATACTTAGATAGTAGATTGGATACTTAGTTTGATTAAAATATTTTGTTTGTAGCTTCTAATTTACATTAAATAACATTTTTCACTAATAACTCTGTAATAAGAATGCCAAAAAAATTATGGAGTGCTTACTAAGTGCCTGACCCCCTGCTCTGGATACAGGATGAACTGGGGCAGTGCTGAATTGGACACACTATAGAACAGAAATAGAGATTAGCCTGTGAGGATTTAATACGTATTTCTAAATGTGTATATTAACCTCTCAATATCTATTGTAATTATATACACATTTTTATAAAAACATAAAGTTTGCCCTGATCTTGGTTAATATTCGTCTCTCTGATGATGGATACACTCCTAAGGAGAAATTTCAAGTACATTTCTAATCTTATTCAAACATGTAGGAAAGGGAAAATCATTTTCTGCATCCATTTTATGTTAACTACAGACAACTCCTGGTAATTCCTGCCCAGGATAAATTTTATCCCAGATGTTTCACTTGTCTTCAATTTTATTTTATTTATTTATTTTATTGTTGTTCAGTTACAGTTGTCCTGATTTTTTATCCATTGTTCTCACCTGCCCCATCCCTCCCCACTTCCACAATCAATCCTCCTTCCCATTGTTTGTGCTCATGAGTCTTCTATTCATGTTCCTTGGCTTCTTCCTTCCCCTTCTTTCCTCCATTATTGCCCTCCTCCATCCCCTCTGGTCATTGTGTTTGTTCTTTATTTCCATGTCTCTGATTCTATTTTGCTCATTTGATTGTTTTCTTCATTATGTTCCACTTATAGGAGATGTCATATGGTATTTGTCTTTCACTGCCTGGCTTATTTCACTTAGCATTATGCTCTCCAGTTCCATCTATGCTGTCGCTAAAGGTAGTTCCTTCTTTCTTTCTGCTGCATAGTGCTCCATTGTGCAAATGTGCCAGTTTTTTTAGCCATTAATTTACTAGATGGGCACTTAGGTTCTTTGTAGCACTTAGCAATTGTAAATTGTGCTGCTATAAAAATTAGGGTGCACGGATTCTTCTGAATTGGTGTTTCAGGATTCTTAGAGTATAATCCCAACAGGGAGGTCACTGCATTGAAAGGCATTCCATCCTTAGTTTTCTGAGGAAATTCCATACTGTTTTCCATAGTGGCTGCACCAGTATGCATTCCCATCAACAGTGTACTAGGGTTCCCTTTTATCCACAACCTTGCCAACACTTGTTGTTTGTTAATTCGTTAATGATGATCATTCTGACAGGTGTGAAGGGGAATCTCATTGTGGTTTTAATTTGCATTTCTCTAATGGCTAGTGATGTTGAGCATTTTTTCAGGTGCCTATGGGCCCCCTGTATGTCCTCCTTAGAGAAGTGTCTGTTTAGATCCTTTGCCCATTTCTTAATTGGGTTGTTTTTCTTCCTAGGGTAGTCATGTGAGTTCTTTATATACTTTGTAGATAAAACTCTTGTCTGAGATATCACTGGAAAATATGTTTTCCCATATGTTTTATTCCCTTTCCATTTTGTTGATGTTTTCTTTAGCTGGGCAGAAGATTTTTAGTTTGATGTAGTCTGGTTGTTTATTCTTTCTTTTATATCCCTTGCTCCAGAGGATGTGTAGGTGAAAATATTGCCACATGAGATATCTGAAATTTTCCTGCCTATGTTTTCCTTGAGGACTTTTATGGTGTCGCAGGTTATATTTAAGTATTTAAAAAATCTTGAGTTTATTCTGGTGTATAGTGTAATTTGATGGTCTAGTTTTGATTTTGGCATGTATTTGTCCAGGTTTCCCAACACCATTGAAGTGGCTATTTTTACTCCAATTTATGTGACTGTCCCCTTTGCCAAATATTAACTGCCCGTATTGACATGGGTTTATTTATGGGCTTTCTATTCTGTTCTATTGATCTATGTGTCTGCTTTTGTGCCAGTACCAGGCTGTTTTGATTACAGTGGCCTTGTAATATATTTTGATGTCAGGTATTGTGACCCCTCCTATTTTGTTATTGTTTCTCAAAATTGTTGCCTTATTTGGGGTCATGTACAGTTCCATTTAAATTTTTGAAATGTTTGTCCTACATCTGTGAAATATGTCATTGGTATTTTAATAAAGACTTAATTGAATCTATAAATTGCTTTGGACATATTAATATGGACATTTTGATGATATTAATTCTTCCAATCAACGAACATGGTACATGCTTCTATTTGTTTGTATCTTCCTTAATTTCTTTCTTCAGTGTTTTGCAGTTTTCTGAGTACAACTATTTTACCTCCTTGGTTAGGTTTACTCCTAGGTACTTTATTTTTTTCTTGTCGCTGTATCAAATGGGATTTTTTTCCTAATTTCTGTTTCTGATATTTCATTGTGTATATACTAAAATGCCTTCTATTTCTAAATATTGACTTTGTATCACACTATTTTGCAAAATTTATTTATTAGGTTGAGTAGATTTTTGGTGGAATCTATAGGGTCTTCTACGTTCATTATCATGTCATCTGCAATAAGTGACAGTTTTACTTCCTCCTTCCCAACTTGGATGCCTTTTATTTCTTTTTCTTGTCTGATCAATGTACCTAGAACTTCCAATACTGTGTTGGATAGACGTGGTGAAAGCAGTCATCCTTGTCTTTCTCCTGATCTTAGTGGGAAAGCTTTCAGGGTTTTTGTTGTTGTTGTTGTTGTTGTTGTTGTTGTTGTTGTTGTTTTTGCAATCATATGGTAAAGCTTTCCTCCAAGCACAACATTTTAAAGACTATCCTTTCTAGCTTGTTTGTTTTGTTGATTAAGTTCCACTTATAGGTGAGATCATATAGTATTTGTCTTTCACTGCCTGGCTTATTTCACTTAGCATAATGCTCTCCAGTTCCATCCATGCTGTCACAAAGGGTAAGAGCTCCTTCTTTCTTTCTGTTGTGTAGTATTCCATTGCAAGCAAAATATAACCAGAAACATTGAAATAAAGAACAAACTGAAAGTAACCATATGGGAGGAGAGGGATAATGGGGAAAAATAGAGGAACATTCATCAAAGAACGTGGATAAAGGACAATTGAACAAAGCCAAAACAGGTAGGTTTGAGGGTGGGAGGCAGAGGTAGATGGGGCGGTGGGATGTGGTGGGGTGAAAATGGAGACAACTGTACTCGAAAAACAATGTAAAAATGTAAAAAATGTAAAAAAAGAAACCATCCTTTCAGGAGGGATTTGAACATTAATATAGAAGCAATTTTCCCGAATTGTATGATCATTGGCATAATCTTGTTTTTTGAAATGGTAAGATCTACTCAATTGTACAGGACACTTCATGGTGTCATTCCCTTTCTTTATATCCTGCTCCAAACTCCATTTAATAGTTTGATTCCTTGCATTGTAAACATACTGTATTTAAACAGGCTCAGAGAGTACAGACTGACAGCTGTCTGGGAGAAAGAGGGGTATAGTGTTGGGTTAAAAAGGTGAAGGGATTAAGCAAGAAAGTAAATAACAGCTCATGGACACAGACAACAGTATGGGGTTTGGGGGATGTAGAAGAGAGTATAGGGGGCATAAATGCTAATGGAGGGAAACTTGTATTGGGGTTTGAACACACAATACAGTAATACAGATAATATATTATAGAACTGTACAGCTGAAACCTATATAATTTTATTAACCATTGTCACGCCAATAAATTCAATAAAAATAGAAAATAAATCCAATTTCCTAGGTTCAACTGTAGTTTATTTGTGTCCAATGGGTTTGAGGTTTTAAATGCCAAGTTTAATTGATTATTAGTACTCCATTCTGTGCCTTCCCCTTTTCTACTGCTATAGAATATTTATTTATTTATTTATTTATTTTTACAGAGATGGAAAAGGGAGGGAGAAAGAAAAGGAGAGTAACATCACTCTGTGGTTGTCTCTCACCGCCCTCCCCCCCCGGGACACCTGACCTGCAATCCAGGCATGTGCCCTGACTGGGAATCAAACCGGGGACTCTTTGCTTTGCAGTCAGCACTCAATCCACAGAGCCACCCCAGCCAGGGAGCTGCTATGGAACATTGAAACTGGGAAAATGATCTCTCCTAAATATGTGCTTGCTCACCATCAATGCCTCTCATTGTGTGGGAACCACTAGGGACTTCATTTTTGGACAACCTCCACCACAGCTAATGCATTAAAACATATTCTAGATATTTAAATGGTTAATACTATTTTAGTAAATAAAAATGAGATTGTGAATACTAAGAAGTTACAGCGTTAGTTAGGGAAAGAAATTTATTGAAATCGAAGGCCATCCATAATGGGAAAAGGGGTATAAAGAAACATATTCCTTTATAAATTATTTTTACTGCTTCTAAGAATATAATTGAATAAGGGACTCAGTGAAACACTTAAAATTACAAGTAAGTAACATTCAGCTGCAGGGAAAGAGTTCAAAGAAGTGAGATTAATGGCACTGGAAGAATTCTGAACTGAGAAAATGGATAACAAAATGCTTGCACATACACTTTCTACTTTTCTTTTTGAAGGTTCAAAAACAAATAGCAAAATACTAAGCACTGGTACTAAACAACTTAAAATTACTTTAAGTTTTAAGTAAACATAACCAGGTAAAATGCTCAAGATCTTTTTCTGAAAGTTAAATTTTAGCACAGATATGAATAAATAATATAATATTTGAGAATTATAAGTATTAGTGGTCATTTTGAAATTTATAAGCCTGAGTAAATCTAGATACATCATTTTTTTAAATTAAAAACTTGAAAAAATGTTGAATCAGTGGGAGCTGTAAGAGGAAAAGAAAGATATATGAGAGGTGTCCTGAAACACAGAATTCAGGATTGCAAGAAAATGGGGGAAAAACAAATATGAATATAAATATACTGTGTAAAAGTGATTTTTAACTATTTCAGAGATATATTTGCAAAGTACATAAATTCAGTACATCCAATAGAAATACATTTAATACTATATATCAAGTGGGAAAGAAAACACCTGACTAACAATTAATCAAATAAAGGACACTTGTCTAAACAACAACAGATTTCTAAAAATAAACAATCAAATGGGTCTGAGTTGTTAGGGTCTATCACACAATCCCCTAGGAAGACTAGAATCTACAGAAAATCTAGCTCTGTTCTTACTGTGAATAAAAGATATTTAATTTAAGCCACCTACTGGACAATATAGTACATGTAGGTGACTCAGTCCAGTGTTTTCTTTTCTTCCAGGAAATGAATTTATATTTTTGGCATCTACATCCCTATTCTTAGGCATATGTTGTAACATTTATCTCATGCACACATATCAGCTTGGCTCTACATAAAACTTGAGACTATGACATTAATAAGAGGAGGTTTGGAAACCCATTCCTAAGCTAAAAGTGTCCTGGAAGTCATCTTTGCTGTGTGTCAAGACAGATCTAATATTAGAGACATCTCAGAAAGTATGTCTATTGGCTGTTCTTTTTTCATAGAAATATCAAAAACCAAGACTTGGTGTAGTGAGTAAATTATGACCTGCAAAACATATGTTGAAGTCTTGATCTCCTGGTGCCTGTGAAAATAATCTTTAGAGATAGGAGCTTTGCAAATGTAGTCAATTTAATGTGATGTCATAATGGATTAGGGTGGACTCCGAACTGATGGCTGGGGTCCTTATATGAAGAAGGAGCTACAGATACACACACAAATGGGAAGAGAGCTATTTGAAGACAGGCAGAAATTAGAGTGCAGCATCTATAAGCCAAGGAATGTCAGCAACTACTAGAAGCTTGAACGAAGCAAGAAACTATATGAGTGCACAGACCTACTGACAGCTTGATTTCAAACTTCAGGTCCCAGAACTGAGGGAAAAAAATGGTTTCTGTATTTTTAGTCATCTCACTTATGATAATTTGTTATGTCAACTCCAGGAAATGAACATACTTTTGAAAGACATCTTGCATTTCTTAGTCCCCCCCCCCAAAAAAAAAAAAAAAACAGTTAGGTCAGAACTTGACTGTTTTTTTAATGTAGTAAAAAAGACAATACATAATTTTCTTGGATATTTAGCACAAAATAAAGGACATATGCCTAAGAATTTGACAGACATAAATTTGGTAAGTCTGAGTTTGAATGGCAACTTGGGTCCACTGTCATTTCTTTTTTACCTTTGACACAAGGCCTCAGCTTCTCTATGTAAATACATGGGATTAATAAAATCTTCTTCACAGGATTATTATAATATCATTATTTGTGATAATACATGGTATATAACTGGTTCTCATCTCATACCCACCTTTGTCTTTAAGGGGTTACCTTCTCCCTTAAAATACAGTTACCTACGTAAGTATACAAGAATATATGGTAATGGGGTAGAATTAAACATTAATTTAGCAGGTAAAATAAATTGCCATAATCATTTTATCTTCACTTTATTGTTCTCTGGGTTCTGCCAGCTCAATTTGAGATTCAATTGAAGACTCTGATTCCTATCTTTAATTATTGAAAGAAATAGAATTCTTCAATTATTTTAACAACTCATTCTCTTTTGGATTTCCTATATAGCCTTTGGAAAAAAGTACAAGAACCAATAGTAATACATTATTAGAAATGTTTCACAATTAGCTCATTATAAAAGCAAGAAGAAAGGAATAACTGGAAAGAATTTGAGAGCAGTTAAAATAAATTTAACACACAAGGAAAAGGATATGGCTATATTTTCAACACTACTCTTATAATACTCATGGAATATATGTATAAAAGCACAAATTAATTTTAATTAAATTCTCTAATACTGATCTTTATTAATACACCAATAAAATAAAAAGTATGTTATATACCTTGTACATATAGGAAAGACCACAATTCATACGTGTTCAATTCACACAAAATGAATTTTCACAAAGTATGCATGTGACCAGCAATGAAACAATTAAATCAATTTCACCAGTACTCTATAATTTCATCATACACTTTTCCTTTCCATACCTTTCTGGGAAACATAATTACTGGCCTGCCTCTTGTCCCTTTTTGAAGACAAATGTAAAGATAACTGGAACCATACACCACGTGCCCATGGCATGTCTTCTTTGGTTCAGCCTTATATTTATGAGATTCATTGTGATTGTTGCATTAGAAATAGTTTTTTATTCTTAATCATTTATAATATTTTATTTTTTTTAAAACGGCACTATTTATCCATTCAATTGTTTCTGGGTTTCCAAGTTTTTTTCTATTGTGGATAGTGTACTATGAACATTCTCTTATTGGTGGATATACATAGGCAGTTTTATCAAGTAATGTCTATGTGCAGGATTTTAGCATAGTGGCACCAACTTTCCTTTGGGTTGTATGCACATAATATATCCTTTAAATATATTTAATGCTGTGTTCTTATGTTTAAAATATGTCTTTAATAAGCAGTTTATAGTTGAGCTTCTTAAAGGCTGTTGAAAAATCTTAGTCTTTAGATTTTTTTAATCCTT
This sequence comes from Micronycteris hirsuta, assembly GCA_004026765.1. Taxonomy (NCBI): domain Eukaryota; kingdom Metazoa; phylum Chordata; class Mammalia; order Chiroptera; family Phyllostomidae; genus Micronycteris; species Micronycteris hirsuta. Next base: position 81,427 of record PVJI01006110.1, read on the forward strand.
GGAATTTTAGTTCATTTACATTAATATAATTACTTTCATATTGAGATTTATGTCCACCAGTTTATACTTTAAATAGTTTTTCTCTCTTTATCCCTTCTTTTAGATCACCAATGATACATCAAATACAGGGTTGATTTCCAAAATATATAAAGAACTTACACAATTCAAGATCAGAAGACAAACAATCCAATTAAAAATTGGGCAAAAGACCTGAATAGACACTTATCCAAAGAAGACATACAGATGGCCAAAATACATATGAAAACATGCTCAGCAGTGCTAATCATCAGAGAAATGCAAATTAAAACCACAATGAGATATCACCTTACCATTGTCAGAATGGCTATTATTAATAAATCAATAAACAAGTGCTGGTGAGGATGCAGAGAAAGGGAACCCTAGTGCACTGTTGGTGGGAATGCAGACTGGTGCAGCCACTGTGGAAAACAGTATGGAGGGTTTCCTCAAGAAATTAAAAATGGAACTGCTTTTTGACCCAGCAATCCCACTTCTGGAAATATAACCTAAGAATCCTGAAACACCAATTTGAAAGAACATATGCACCCCTAAGCTCACTGCAGCATTATTTACAATACCCAAGATCTGGAAACAACTCAAATGCCCATTAGGACATATGTGGATAAAAAAGCTGTGGTACATTTACACAATGGAATACTACACAGGTGACCATAAAAAGAAGGAAATCATACTTTTTACTACAGAATGGATGGACCTGGAAGCTATTATTCTAAATGGAATAAGCCAGACAGAAAGGGACAAATACCATATTACCTCACTTATATGTGGAAAATAACTGACAATCAAAATAGAAACAGAGTAATGGACACACGAACATACTGACAGCTGAAAAAGGGAAGTAGTATGAAGAGGACTGGAAGAAAGAAGGTAAAGGAATTAACCAAAGATCACATATGCATAACACATTGGTATAGAAAACAGTGTGGTGATGGCCAGAGGGAGTGGGGAGTGGGGGATTAATGGAGGCAGGCAAAGGGAGGGAAAATGTGGACATCTTTTTTAGTGTCAACAATAACAATAAAGAACAATAAAATGTAATAAATATTTTAAAATATATTTTCTATCTCTTAGCCTGATAATTTACATTTTAGTATCTACTAAAATTCTTAGTTAAAAAATATTTATCATTGCTTTATTACAGTATAACATAAATTATTACTTCTAGCATTTTCCTTCAAAAAGAGGGCCAAAAAAACCATTAAATTCATGTAAGGTTTGTTGCCTTCATGTTATTATTGTCATGTATTTTTAATCTAAATATACACAAAGACAAATACCATATAGTCTCACCTATAAGTATAACCTAATCAACAAACAAACAAGCAAGCAAAATACTGAAATAAAGAACAAACTGACAGTAACCAGAGTGGAGGGGGAGGGAATAACAAGGGAAAGGGGAGGAAGGGTCCTCAAGGAACATGTATAAAGGACCCAAGGACAAACCAAAAGGGGGTAAGATTGAAGTTGGAAGGTGGGGTCAGTGGGGCAGAGGAGAGTGGTGTGGGGAAAATGGAGAGGACTGTACTTGAACAATAAAAAATATTTAAAAAACAAATATATTCTATACAATAAAATTTATTTTTACAGTCAATTTTAATTTGTATTTACCTACATATTTGTCTTTTTATAGCTCTTGATTATTTCTTACGTATCTGTGTTCCCGTCAGACATAATTTTCTTAGTTTGAAGAACTTTAGCCACATTTTAACATAGGTTGGCAACAAATGTCCCTATATTTGCTTTTTTAAAGACATATTTTATATGCATATATGTAAAATGGAAGGATATTTTTGTCTTAGTATCTAAATCTAGGATCTTTTTTTCTTTTTAGCTCTGTATATAGACTTTACTTCTTTTTCTTTAAGTTTCCATTGTTTACATTAAAATGTCAATCTAATTGCTGCAGTTCTGAAGGTAATGGGTCTATTTTCTCTGACTGCTTTTAATGTGTGCTCTTTTGCTCTTGATATTCTTGTTAACATTCTCCAAAGGGTGTTTCCATTTTCTATTCTCTTTTTTCACAGATTTGTTCATTACCTTGTTTCTTTTTTAAAAACGTTATTTTATTGTTGTTCAAGTACAGTTGTCTGCATTTAACACCCCCACCCCAACCATCCCCACCTCCCTCCTCTGCTACCACCCTGCCTTGTTTTTATTTGTGCATGTGTCTTTTATAGTTGTTCCTGAAAACCCTTCCCCCCTTTATCCCCTCCCATGTCCCCTCTGGTTACTGTCAGTGTTCTTAATTTCAATGTCTCTGGTTATATTCTGCTTGCTTGTTTTGTTGATTAGGTTCCACTTACAGGTGAGATCATATGGTATTTGTCCCTTACCGCCTAGATTATTTCACTTAGCATAATGATCTCCATGCTGTCACAAAGGGTAGAAACTCCTTCTTTCTTTCTGTTGCATAGTATTCCATTGCGTAAACGTACCATAGTTTTTTAAATGACTGGATAGTCATTTATTGATTGGCGCTTAGGCTGCTTCTAGCACTTGGCTATAGTAAACTGCACTTCTATGAACATTGGGATGCACAGGTTCTTTTGGATTGGTTTTTCAGGGTTCTTAGGACATAGTCTTTGCAGTGGAATTGCTGGGTCAAAAGGCAGTTCCATTTTTAGTTTTCTGAGGAAACTCCATACTGTTTTCCACAGGGGCTTCACCAGTCTGCATTCCCACCAGCAGTGCACTAGGGTTCCTTTTTCTCCATATCCTCTCCAACACCTATTTGTTGACTTGGTTATGATGGCCATTCTGACCAGTGTGAAGGGGAATTTCATTGTGGTTTTAATTTGCATCTCTCTGATGGCTAGTGATGCTGAGCATCTTTTCTTATGTCTCTGAGCCCTCTGTATGCCCTCCTTGGAGAATTGTCTATTCAGGTCTTTTGCCCATTTTTTAATTGGATTGCTTGTCTTCCTGGAGTGGAGTCATGTGAGTTCTTTATATATTTTGGAGATCAAACCCTGTCCCAGGTATCATTGGCAAATATGTTTTCTCATATAGTTAGTTTTCTTTTCATTTTAATGCTGTTTTCTTTAGCCATGCAAAAGCTTTTAAATTCTTTTTCTTAAGGAGATAGAATCTTAATCATACTCAAGAACTTGAGACTACTCAACTGCTAAGTAGACAACTGGTGGGCTTCTAGGGTGGGGACCACCAAGTGCCAACAGAAGTCCTGGTATTAACACACGAATGCTCACCAGTTAGGTTCTAAATTCTAATCTTTTTTTTCCAATGTAGAGCTCAACTCTTCACTCCTTTATTCTTACAAGATCACCTGACCATCAGCTCTTTTATATCTCTCTATTTCTGTGAACCAGCAAAAACTATCCAGGTCTCTTTGCTTCTTAGTATTTGCCATCTCATAGTGTTTTTGTTTGTTTTGCCTGAATCCTTAAATCTTTTTTGCCCTTATGTTATGTGTTCTTTTAGAAATATATAGCTGAAGAATGCAATTCTCTTTTCCTTGACATCTATCTTCTCTTAGTTTGTTTTTCTTTAATTCTTAATGCATTAACTGTTTTTCTGTTTTAAATGCTTTCACATAATGTACAGGCAAACTTCAATTTATTGTGCTTCTCTTTATTATGCTTCACAGGTGTTGCATTTTTTGTTTGGTTTTGTTTTTAAATAAATGGAACACAAGATCTTCCACCAGTAAATATAATGATGCCTTATTGTGATACTCACTTTATTATGATGGCTTGGAACTAAAATGGCAGTATTTCTAAGGTATGCCTTAGAGAGGCATTTTATGCTTGTTATTTCATGTTCTTTTTTTAAAAAAAGTCTTAGCCCAAACCTTCTTCATCATTCTCAAAAGCAGGAGTCACATGTAGTTTTGAGTTAGAGACACACAAATTGGGAAGGAGGTAAACAATGAGGATATGTATAGCAGAGAGATAAATGTGTAGAAAAATAGAGATGAATTAATTATTAAGAATCTGCATATAGCCTAGCTGGTGTAGCTCAGTGGATTGAGCGCGGGCTGCGAACCAAAGGGTCGCCGGATGGATTCCCAGTCAGGGCACATGCCTGGGTCGCAGGCCAGGTCCCCAGTGGGGGCCACGTGAGAGGCAACCACACATTGATGTTTCTCTCCCTCTCTTTCTCCCTAAAAAAATAAATAAAATCTTTAAAAAAAGAATTTGCATGTATATAAAATATTAAATTTGCTGAGATTAAGTGTTCTCAAATCTTCTGTTGGATGTAAAGCTGAGAATATTGATACTCTATGACATACATAAGGCTTCCGAGAGGAAATATCAGTGTCCATAATTAACACTAATCCAAACGACATTATGATTTTATATCTCATTATACACATTTTCAAATATTTTTTAATCCCTTATACTTTTTAAATGTTCCATAATTGACTTTTTCTGACAAGATCTTTTCTTCCTCAATAAATATTGGGTTAATGTTTAGAAAGGGACAAAAAGACCATGATAAAAATTATATCAACATCATATATACAAGTTTATTTTCTTGTTCATTTAACTGTCTTGAATTAGGTGTTCTTTATTGGCTCTCTTATATGTCATGAATCACTTAATGAGGCTTCTTTTTCATATGGCTTCTCCATCTCTTAAATTTTATAGTCTTATGATTCTGATCAGTTGATGGAGAAAGAGAATGTGAAGACAGTAAATAAATGTCTTAAAAGCTCTGTAAAGACCCATGTCATTTACTCTAATACCCTTTAACTAGAGCTCAGTTCATATGGTCATATCTCACTATGAGACCAGGAGCTGTAGACTGCATCTGTGCACAGGAAGAAGAAGCAATATGGTTTCTTAGTGAATAGCAAACACTCTCTACTACAATGGTGAAAATAAATAACTCAGAGAACGCTAAGTGATATTTGGAAATAGAATGCGGTATTTTCTTATATAGAAGAAATTCTAAACAATATATATTGAAGCAGATACTGAGTTTTGCCATGACTTTGTATTAGTTTGTATTATTTGCTTCACAATAGTATGCTTTATCAGTAAAAATGTGATGGTATTCTGATTATAAAAGTAATCTGTGTTCATTTTTGAATTTAGATATAACACAAATAAAGATATTTTAAAAATTATCCTTCATTTTGTAATATGATATAGCCATTGCTAATCTTCTTTTAGATTACATTTCAATTCTTATGCACATAATATTGCTGTTTATGTTTTACAACATTAGAATTGACAGTGTAAAATACATTAAGGTCAACCATAAGAATATGTTGATATTTAACATTTTTGAATGATAAGAATGGCAATATCATGTGGCTAAAGTAATAAAGGGTAAAAATAAAGAGTAAAATGTGTTTTCTCAGTAGCATATTAAACCAAAATATTATATATAAAATATATGGTGTAAAAATGTTTAGCCTCTGATAATTCATATTTTTATACAAACATGTTCTCTGAGATTATTCAACACCATTAGGTGATGAAGGAATTAATTAGTAAACATGCTTCTATAAATCTCCCACAGTTAGTTAACATTTTTGAAATATATGTAATAATTACTGAAATGTTTAGAAAGAGATACTCAGATGAGAAAACCACAAAGAAATAATTATTTTTAATTGATATTTATAATAGAAAATATATAAATATATTTCTATTTATAATAGAAAAAATGTGTTTTAGTGAAAAGTAGATAATGTCTTAAAAATTAGCTATCTTACAGATAATTTTATTTTGATATAATGAACATGTTGAAGTGTCAAGTTACTACAGATGAGCTAATGTCTGTATTATTAAAATTGTAGCTTAACCCAAATGTTAATGACCTTTAAATTTGACAAAGGTAGATTTCATTAAGTGCCTAACATTTTTCTAATTTTATGAGATTTGTAGAACCATGTGAAATGAATTACTTTATATTATGAGCCAAAACATACAGAAAATTATTACCTTCAATAGCCTTAATATAGTACCCAATTCATCAAAATAATTATATTTCATTTGATAAGGCTAGTGGTGTTTCATCCAGAAGTACACTTTACTGAATTTTTTTTAAAGCTCTAATGATTTTAAAGATTTTATTTATTTATTTATTTTCAGGCAGAGGGGAAGGGAAGAAGAGAGGGAAACACCAATGTGTGGTTGCCTCTCACACACCCCCTACTGGGGACCTGGCCTGCAACCCAGGCATGTGCCCTAGACTGGGAATTGAACCACCAATCCTTTGGTTTGCAGGCCCGTGTTCAATCCCCTGAGCCAAACCAGCCAGAAAGCTTTACTGAAATTTTACTAAGCCTGTTTCTCTTTCTTAAATTTAGTTTCATTTAACTTACAGTTAGTAAAAATTTCCCATCTTGGTGATTTTTGTAAAGTCTATTCTATCATTCCTTCTTCTCTCTCTCTCTCTCTCTCTATACACACACACACACACACACACACACACACTTTTAAAGTCATCTAATTTACAGCAATGGATTATAATCCACATCTGTCAAAATGTGATGTTCTGTGGTTTTATCATAACATTTATAATATATATGTTAGCTTATAGAAAAATACATTACACTGCATATTTAATGACTTGGTAAACAAGGAAAGCATTGCCTATTTGCAATATGTAGATTATTTTAAATTACATTTTGAGAAATTTTAGAGACCTAAAGAAGTCTAACCTTTTGTTTAACACATAAAAATATTATGCACCAGAGTTTCAGTGACCTGACTGAGTTCTATTTCTTTGTTACTCGTTTTCTTTGTCCTTTCTTGGCTTCCCATTTCTGGAATTTTATTGACCTAGATTTCTTTTTGTCTTCAGTTTTGTTAGAGACATAGCTTTAAAAATCATTGTTTTGTGGCTTATCAAGTTTAGTTTTGTTGATTCAAGAATGACAGTACTTTACATCTTTCTGCAATCTACTTAAAAATGGAAGTCTTATTCAAATTGTATTTTAGTTTTAGTCAAAAGGGTTATTCTCATACCAGCTATACTATAGTCAGAAAAAAAGCCCTTATTTATTCTTTAATAGTCAACGTACAATCACACAATCTGAAAATATAAATAAAACAATAAGCCCTAAATTGGAAATGTTATTTCTTTAAATTCTGAAATTTCATTTTGTTATTGAGATATTTGAAGTAAGCCTCATTGTCACTGTTGTAAAGAATTATAAAAATATTTCTCTACACAATTTCCTTTACCTTTGAAGATTAATAATTAAATTACAACTTGCTATTCATTCTTTTGTATTAACTTCTCCTGTTCAATGATACCTTATGATTTTGCAGGATTGGTTATTGTTATTACTTAATTGAATTTTCCTTCTAATACAACATGTGGATCTGTCTTCAACACCATATGTAGATTTTACCTATTTACGAATATCATTTTAGCTATATTGGATATTCTTTTTTTTAAGATTTTATTTATTTATCTTACAGGAGAATGGAAGAAGAGAGGGAGAGAAACATCAATGTATAGTTGCCTCTCACGTGCCCCCTACTGGGGACCCGCACCCTAGGCATGTGCCTTGACTGGGAATCAAACCGGCACCCATTTGGTTCACAGGTTGGCACTCAATCACTAAGCCACACCATCCAGGGCCTATGTTGGATATTCTTTTCTCTCATATAATCTTACCTAATTATTTTATTGCCCTTTTACTTTGATTTCACTGTATCTTAAGCTATAATTGTCTGAAATTTAGTTTTCAGTCCTCCATTTGATTTCTTGCTATTCCATAATGATCTGGTAGCTGTGCAGAGATGTGTCTTGTGCTATATCTACTGCCTGAACTCTCATAATCTTATTTTTTTTAATTTCATATCTGTATATTCTTTTTTTTATTAATTTTTTGTTTAATTACAGTTATTTGCAGCCTCTCCCCTCCCCCCTCCCTTCCCCTCCCGTCCCACCTCCCCCCCAGCCTCCCTCCTCCTCCTTAGTTCTGTCCATGTGTCCTCTACAGTGATTCCTGAAAACTGTTCTCCCCATTGTCCCCTCCCCCTCTCCCCTGTCTATTGTTAGACTGTTCTTAATTTCAGTGTCTCTGGTTATGTTTTGCTTGCTTTCTGCTTTTGTTGGTTATGATCCGGTTAAAGGTGAGATCATATGGTATTTTCCCTCACTGCCTGGCTTACTTCACTTAGCATAATGCTCTCCAGTTCCATCCATGCTGTTGCAAAGGGTATAAGCTCCTTCTTCCTCTCTGCTGCGTAGAATTCCATTGTGTAAATGTACCATAGTTTCTTGATCCATTCATTTGTAGATGGGCACCTAGGTTGTTTCCAGCACTTAGCTATTGTGAATTGTGCTGCTA